>PVHY01000135.1:0-122418 GCA_004024945.1 Uropsilus gracilis | reverse complement strand
ACATCTGTAACCACCATAACAATTCAGGAAATGTCACACAGCTTTACTGTATCTTACCTCTGCCTTCTGTGTTACATTTATAAATTTCTATGTATATTTGTAGTTTCACAGGATAATTTTCTTACTGTTTTAAACTGGAACTGTTTATATTTTCTTACACTTACTACTTTTTCCTGTGTTGTTTCTTTTCATATTTCTGTATTTTCATTTTGGTTCACTTTCTTTTTGGTGAATTTTCTTTCCTATATCTTGAGCTTTAGGTACTGAAGGTAAAGTCTTTTTTTTCTCTTTTTGTTTCTTCCTCGTGAATGGTTCTGTCTTCTTATTCTTATCTACTTTAACGATTTTTTTTTCTCTTGTAATTACTTTGCTCTGTTACTTTAGCTCTGCAATGAGGATCTTTTCACTCTTCCACCTGACTCTGTTGCCCTTATTCTGTTGTCAGCCTTTTCAACCTTTGTGGTCCAGTATGGTCACTTTCTACTCACATCATATATTTTCTTATTTCTCCATCTGGCTAGTAAATTAATCTCTTGAATTTTTAATTTCAGTTAGTGTATATCTTTTACTTTACTCTTATTTAAAGACTCTAGGTTTCAGCTTTATATCTCCATCTGTCCTTCTGTTTTCTCAGAGCATATTAGTCATAGTTATTTATAGCCTTCTTATGACAACTCCAATATGTGAATCACTTGTTTTCTGTTTTTGTTGCCATTTTTCCCCTTAGGTTTTTGGTTACTTGGTCCTTTGTTTTAAAGAAGAGATCATATTATCTGATTGGATGTGAAAGTTGTATACTCAAAGTTTTTGGTTCTGCATTATTTTATTTTTCTATTAAAAATTCATGAACAATTGAATTACACACATTGTTAAAGTTTATGTTTAGTTTTAATTTTGCTCTATAAAGTGGCTATTTGAGATCTTATGTTAAGAAGTGTGCTTGTTTAGCAAAATCACTGCACATTAATCAACTGTGAGCTCTTACATCTTTCTGAGAGTAATTTAAACTAGTCAAATGTCTACCTCTTAGCTTCCTGTTTGATTTCTTGAATTTCAACCCTTCTTTTGCATGGTACAGAAGTTGATAAGAAGAAATGGAATGTGTACTTATTTATACTTATTTCCCCATGTTTCTTCTTTTTTGAGATTTCAAATCGCAGTCACTTTGGCTACCTTAAAATTTAACCTATCTTTCTAATATAGCAGGATTTTACTTTCTTTTAGTATTCATTCCCATAAAACACAGGGAATTGACAAGTGCCTCCAAGGACAAAACCTACCTTGGATGCAGAATGTGTACATATTCCTATGCATTGTTTCACAAAGCCCTTTTAAGAGTTGTTCTGTAATGCATTTTGTTTACCCTTTAAAATTGTTTTTAGCAGAGGGGTTAGTCTACTCCAAGTCTTTCTCTTCTGACTAGAAATGGAAATCAGTTTCTATGTCTTTTCAGTATAGTTGCTATATAATAATTGTAGAAATACTTAAACATAAATAAATTGAATTATTCTGCCACATAAGCCAAAAACTCTTTAGAAATTAAATAAATAATAAATTATATAGAGTTGTCAATTAAGCAGTATTTGATCAAACTCATTTTTTGAGTGACTTCACATTTTAAATTATATTTTGATAAAATAGAATTGTGACTAGTGCATAACACTTTTAACTTAAGAAGAGTATATGGATCTTCACCTGATTAAAATCACAGACTGAAATATAATCTTGTGTACTTTCCCTTAAAGTTTTTCCTAAAATATCATGTATTTTAGCAAAGATCAGTGAGTACTCTGAGGATTTCTGGTACTTTGCTCTGATTTTTACTTCTTTGTGCGTGCGTGCGTGTGTGTGTGTGTGTATGTGTGTATGTGTGTGTGTGTGTCTGCTTACAGGTATTTAAAATTCTGTAAATAATTTACTATATTCTTTCCTAAAGTTTTAAGTGAAAGTTTTGAATTTTCATTTTAGCAAATATTTATCTCAAGATATATAAGTTAACTAAGTAAATGTATGCTGATATTGAAAAATGTGTTAAATTTTAAATACCATATTGACTTTCATGAAGAGGGGTCTGATCTGGTGGCATTGTTGCACAAAAATTTTAAATAAGATTTTTATCAATAATTAAATATTTTGTGTATTATTTAGGTGCATTGACATACAGCAGAGCAACGAGGTAGAAAGGACACAAGCACTTCGATTAGTCAGAAAGGTATGCTTGCTCTTGGGAGTAAAATCAGATTTATGTTTTCTACATTAGATATACATTTTTAGACCTGCCTTATTTTGTAAAATTTTAAAATTTGCAGACTAAATTCTCATTAAGCATTTAATTTTGTTAAAGTTATATATGAATTAAATAGGTCTACTTATTTTCTAAGTAAGCTAAGTATTTTGTGTCTATGTGATTGGTCATAACCAAGACAATACTTTTTATAAAATGATAATTGTAAAAAATGTTTCCTCTTTTAATAGACATGTAGATGAAATACCAGCTTTGATGTATCATTAAAGAAAGGATTTCCTGCTCCTACCCTGATTTTTCTCTTATGTATTTGGAGCTAATGCTTTTAAATTAATATCATCAATATTTGTGAGCTGGGTGTTTTGAAGATGAATTTGGATACAGTCGATTGGCAATTTTATTTACTTTCCCTATTGGCAATTTGTGTAGGATAAAAGGTTATAATCTGAATTCTGTAAGAAAAGAGGGTTTTAAGAATAATCTGTAATGCTTCTAATGAGAGGCCTTCAGGGGATATTTTTTGTTGATAAATGGAATGTGATGGTCATGATGTTAAAAGAACAGAGAATTAACTCATCTAGAACACCGGTTGAGTAATATGTTTCTTCATGTTTCTTCATGAAGTGTATTTTTACATATAAAAATGTCAATAGTTAAGCTTATCAGTGTATCTGAAAACATTAAAAATATTTCATAATTAAATTTTTTGTAGTTCTCTTTCCCACTTTTGAATTCCATACATACTCTCTTGTAAATAACTAAATTTTCTTTTTGCTTTTTTTCCATTTATATAGTTTGTGGTTAGTAATAAACCTTTAAAAATGTTTGCACTTCTAATAAGATTAATAGTGGAGATAGATTACAAAATTTGTGTTTGGTATACCATTATATCAAGATGTGATTTGAAATTTCATATTTAAATTCAAAGATTGGATTTCTTGTTTTTATTTATTTAGATAGTCTTTCCTACTGCCATGTTTTGAGAATTCAAGATTAGAAAACATAACTTGTTTCCGAAGAACATAAAACAACTTTTTTTGGTTAATGTGAGTTATATGTGCCAATAGGAGAAAAAGTGAGAAATTATTATGTAAACTTTCGAAAAAAAAAAAAATAAACTTATTACATGGAAACATAAAGTTTTATAAAAATAACTATTTTCCAAAAGATAATTTAGTAATTATAGTGGTATTTTTGATTTTTGCTGTTTCCTTTAATGTTTATCTTGATAGAATATAACTGGATTGTCATTTGGTTCTGCAACATTCAATTTCTTGTGATTTCACATTCACAGAAGTCTCTGAGAGACTTTAGTATATCTTTGTGAGAGAATAAGTGTAAAAAGGGCAAATGATATCTGTGTTAAAAATTGCAGCCCTGGAAATCACATTCAGAAGAAAGATCACTTCAATTTGATTCAAACAATTCAATTAAATTCATCTTCTTTGGATTATTTATAAATAATGTATTTAAACTTCGTAAAATGTTTTGTACAAGTTAATTTATAAAATATTAGTAAAAGCGTTAATAATTTAGTAATCCCGTAACAGAAGTATTTTTTTTTATTCTGTTGTCTTTGAAGTACAAAATGAATTGAGTCAGATATCATTTTTGAATCTAATAGTAGAAAAATCACTTGTAATTGGAGGAATAGACTAAGAAGAGTGTGTTGTACAGGATACCTGCTTGATTTAGCTGAAGGGGAGGTAAAGGATAAACATACTTGCTGGATGAACAGTGGCCTCTACAGGCTAGAGGAACTGTGATTTCACTAGTAATTTTAACAATGAAGCACATTTACCACCCCACCCCCCTACCTCCCCTGGGACACCTTGGCAGCTGACCTAGTGGAAATTGTTAACATGATTGATAAGTCACTGGCATTTTTGGTATTCAGAAATGTTTTTGATTTTTTTTAGAAGTATTAATCTTATATTTTAAAAGAAGTGCAAAAATATTTGTTGCTTTAGCATAACCTGTTCTGTCAATGTTTAAAGGATACTTTTAACTTTTCCTTCTGCTTGCTCATTCATCTAAAAGATTGTTTGCTTTTTTCTCCCCCAATGTCTCTTATTTTCTCTCACTTTCCATACTTTAGTGTCCTTCTTTATTTTTGTCCCTCTTATTTTCTATGCAGTTTTGTAACTGGTCAGCTGTTGTTTTTTATCCTTTCAAAATTTCACTTTCTGCCTAATTAAGGCCTGTCATTTTCCTCATAAATTATTTCTTTATTCCTGTTACAGGTGATTGATATAACAGATTTCTTGTAGTTAAAAGGGATTCTTTTATGGGCACCACTTGCCCTTGATACTTTCAATGGTATTGGTACCAAGCTAGAGAGAGAACCCAGTTTTCCAAATTTCCGAACCTATGTTGGTCAAGTGTCTTGTTGGTTTTAAGCAGTCTGCATATCTTAGCATTCAGAGCCCACTTCCGTTCCCATCAATTATCACATGTCTTCGTATGTAATTATGTATATAGACAAACTATCAATATCAATATTTTGTTTCTTTCTACTCTTTTCATTTCATTTCCATCCTTTCCCATATTATACTTGACCTGTAGTCTTTAACACAAATTTCAGGTATATTCCCTATAGAGCTCAGTGCTTCTCCAATTCTTTTATAATTTGTTTCACATATATCCTAACAAAGAAGGTGATTAAACTTTCTTTTGCTTCAGTATACTAGTTTTATTATTTTGCCTTAATGAGTATTTATTGATCTATGAATAAAGCTTTCTTTGATATACACAGAATATAAGAATTTGTATTTTTCTGTGAAAAGGAGGATTTTATATGTAGTAATTAAAATTCAGCTTTTCTTCCCAGAGCATGACACTTGAGAGTCATAGAATTTTAAACTTCAGAAATCATCTGGTCACATACATCCTCACCTATAACTGGGGAAGCTAAGATACAAAAGAATTCATTTACCCAGAGCAATGGTTTATTAAGGATAGATTGAGCTCTGAAAGTCAGTTTACCTGAATTCCAAGCTAGCTGTTTTCAGAATACGTTTTACTGTTTGGGGAATTTGCTTATAAACTCCTTTTTGATAGTATAATTATTAGACTATAAGTTGATATCAGAAGTTGGAATTTTCTCACCCATGAAGAACAGTTTTCCTGTATTTTCTTAACTTTACCAGCCAACTTTTGTTAGTGGAAAAACAGTGTTTTTAAAAATGAATGTGATAACTCTTGTAGATTTTTTTTTATTCAAAATTTGTTTTATGATTGTGGAATAGTTTTCTGTAAATCCAGTTGAACCTGATTAATACCACATAATGCTACTCAAACTATTCACAAGTACCCTAGATAATCAGATCTCTCCTTGATTCTCTGGAGAACTTAATATTGATATCTATCTTTAATTTAGTTGCTGCAAGTCTTATTTTTCCATTAGAATCCCATATCCAGTAATATACAGGAGCATCTTAATAATTTCCCCTCATATTTTACTATCACCCGGGCAAATGAAAACATTTTCTTCAGCATCCATTCCAGGAATCTGTAATTTTTAAATAGCTCATTTGTTAAATAGTATTTATTTTATTAAGCAGTAATTAGCTACACAATTTGTTTTCTGTTTTCTAAACTGAAGATGTTATCTATTTTTAATATTCCAAATGTTATATTGCCAATTATACTTTATATAGAAAATTAAATTTATCCAAAATTTTTCTATCAGATGTATAGTATTTTCATCATAATTTTGAAATATTAAAATATTATAAATTATTAACTTTCTAGCATAGCAACAAGTTATGGCTACACGTAGGAAGATTATTAGACATCTACTGCAGCAAATTGCAAAAGAATGAGTATCCACATCAATGAATTTGATTGTGGAGATTATTAGGATTTGGTAGTGAATGTATATGGATGAAGGGTCAGGAATGTAATAGCACAATAGTGTGTTTTCAGCTGTTGTCACTACCTGTTTACTTTGTTTATGTACTGAAAAGTTGCTTAAGACATAGTTCCTGTTCTAGTAGAGATTGTAATCAGAAACAGCATATTGGTCAACCAGTTTAAATCTGAGCTTTTAGGGAGTTTTTTTCCATAGTAATGATTATTTTAATTTATTGCATCAATTATATTAATGTTATACTAATAATTTATATTAAATCATAATTCAATTTATTACACCAATTATTAATCATCTGATGTCCATATTAAATAAAAAGTTTATATTGATGGTTAGATCTTGTCAATATTAATATTCTAAGATCATATAAAGCCTCAGTTTGAATAAAATATATATAAAAGTGGTTTTAAAAATGTATTATGAAGTAACTCTCTGATTCTCCTGTTACAGATGATTACTGTGAATGCTTCCTTATTTCCTAGCTCTGTGGCTAACTCTTTAATAGCAGTTGGAAATGATGGACTTCAAGAAAGAGACAGAATGGTTCGAGCATGCATTGCTATTATCTGTGAACTAGGTCAGAATTTTCTTCAAGTAAAGATACATGATGTTTTGAAAGAATATACAGTAATAATAGTTTTAACATGAATTAGTTATCTTTATTTATTGGAGCAAACATTTGTAGGCTATCCCTGACATGGAAGTACTGGACTTGTTTTTTAACAAATGTTCAAGTGAAATTAAAATTCTATAAATTCGGGGCTGGACAAGGTATCACATGCCTGTAAGCAGAAGCCTAAGTAGCCACGGCAGGGACCAGGGATTGCAATTTGAGTCCCGCTCGGGACAATGTAGCAAGACCTAGTTCCAGAAAATAGCTGGATGTGGTGGTTCGCACCTGTAATCCCAGCTACCTGGGAAGCTGAGACTGGGGATTGCTTGAGTTCATGGTACCCTGGGCAACGTGAGCCTGCAGTTTCATGGACAAAAGTAGCGAGACCTAGTCTCAAAAAAAAAAAAAAAAAAAAAAATTCTGTAAATTCAAGGTTTTATTTACTTATGAAATTTAGTGCCCAAATCTAATAATCAGAATAAAATAGCCTAAAATATAACTCTCTAACAGAATGGTTAGTCTTGTATGTATTAATGAGAGTTAAAAAACAAAAATCCATCATACATTAAAAAAAAAAATCTAAATGCAACGGTTTTAAAGAGTAAGGAGCACCAAACTGAAGCACACAACTATGGGCAGGAGGAAAAGGGGGGGAATGGGAGGGGGAGTAAATTCCTGGGATCGCAATGTGAACTTTATATATAAATAAATTAATTAAAAAATAAAAGAGTAAGGGAGGGAAGGTGTAAATGATACTCTGATCATTATGAGAAAAAGGAGTCTTAAATTTTCAAAAAAAATCAAATGGATTTTTAGCAACTATAGAGTTTAAATAAATAGGGAAGCATGCTGCCAGAACAAAGTAAAAATAAATGTCAATAAATTTTAAACAGTTCAACCACACAACCACAAAAATTCAAATTTAAATGACAAGAAACTATTATTTTTCCCACAAAATGTCAAATGGTATATCCACTCTCTATGGAATAAATTTAATGACAAAGTTTTAAGCAAAGAACCACACTATCATTGAGAATTGTAAAATATGGTTTCTAATGCTATTGTTGTAGAGACAAAGTCAGGAATTTGTTTAATTGAATTTTGAAAATAATAGAAATTTGACTATATCAATTACACCCACAGATAACCTCTCATCATAAAGTGCTTTTATAATTAAGCAAAAGTAATGAAATAAATAAACCAAAGAAATAGAAAAATATGAAAAAAAGTCAATGTAAGCAGGAAGAAAATAGTTGTGAGTCATAGACAACAAAATAGATTAATCTAACCCATATGAATTGGAAGAAGGAAAAATACATAAATGTTTGAAAAATGCAAAGGCCAAAGAAACAGAGGCCCAATATAGAAATGAGGAAAACAATATTACAAAAATTTTAAAATTATAAGACAATTTATATATTTGAAAATCTTACGGAATGAATGAACTGTCAGAGGAAATTTCAATTTCTAGTTTAGTCAAAACTTAGAAAACCTGATTGAAAACATCAAAGGGCTTGGTGAAAAGCACAAATTTAGGCACTTAAAAACTTATTCAAGGAATAGATAATTCTTTTATAATGTAATCTAATCAAGAAAATTAAAAGTATAGAACCCTACTAGTTTCTTCATGAAAGTTGCATTTTATGTATTTTTATACACAGAGATATATACATCTACCTCTACATATATAAAGTAATTACAAGGCTACATTGTTATACATTCTAGAACATTTCAAATTAGTACTCTTTTGAATTGTAGATCTTTACAAATAATACTTTTAACTTATAGTTAGCATTTTAAAAAATCTAGCTATAATTGTAAGAGAATAATAAGTGAAGTTTACATATTCAAAACAAACTTGTAGATATTCTGTCTAGGAAACAGAACCTTTTTAATATAGTATAGTGGAAACATGAAAATACAAATTGATATATTTATGTATCATTTATGATAGCAATATAGTAGAAAACTATTGTTTCTGAAGTAAAAAGCTATATTGAAATGTATGAATTGTGTTTGGGAAATAATTTTGAATTGAATTAATTATCCAGAAGGCACAAATTACCTGCACTGGTAGAACTGATATAAGTATAACGAAGAGGGACTTAGTTATTTGAGGGGACCTTTTAGGATGATGAAAATTTTGTGCCTTGAATAGGGTGTTGGTTCCCTATCACCGATAGACATTATCCAATTTTTTTTAACTGTAAACCATTGCAATCTGTGTATTTTACTGGGTAATTTTACTCCAATTTAAGAAAAAAAATAAGAAGAAACCTAATTTTAAAGTTTAGCAAGAAGAATAAGAACTAATGAGTAAGACATTTTTGAAAAAAAATAAATGGAGTAAAGGGAAAGATTTTCTTATGAAATTTAAGGTATTACTAGACAGGTTATCAAGAGACAGGAAAATGAAAAAGAACCAAGAGTTGTAGACTGTACATACAGAAAAATTGTATGTGTCAGAAGCATAAAATTCAGTATCAGAAGTATGCTGGTAAGACTTACTAAACATTTGGGGGAAAAAAGACAGTTTCTTGGTAGGTTGAAACTGAAATGTTAATTGTGAACTCATTTAAAACATAACAGAAAAAATGCTTGACTTTTAAAGTAAATGAAGAGTTTCTGTGCTAAAAATCCAAACTTTAATTATGAATCAAACAAGTAATTTAAAACAAAGAGCTAATATTCCACTATATAAAGAAACTTCTTATAGTTGATAGGAAAGAAAAATCATTTCTGTAAAATACAGGCAAAAGATATGAAAAAAACAAGATGTCAAAAATGTATGAGTTTGGGAAGTTTATTCAGTGATGCTTCTTAGATGCATTTATTTACATGTCCTTTTAAATGTCAGTAACTAAAAGTTCTTCAAATCAGAGAGGAAATTGTTAAAATAATAGCCCAGTCTTCTGGTTATCTTTCATTAATTACCCCAGTATAATATATTGTTTTTCTTTTTTACTTTAGCACTTCAGAATCCAGAAGTTGTGGCCCTCCGTGGTGGACTAAACACCATCTTGAAAAATGTGATTGATTGCCAATTAAGTCGAATAAATGAGGCCCTCATTACTACAATTTTGCACCTCCTTAATCATCCAAAGACCCGACAGTATGTGCGAGCTGATGTAGAATTAGAGGTAGGAGCTTTTATATTCTTTTCTAATTTTCAAATGTGACCAAAAATTCATCCTTTTACATTGAAAATTTGACGTTAATAATAAGTATGGCAAGACTTTCATAATCAAACTTAAATTAGTCAAGATTGGCTTGTTCCCAGCAATATTTTGTAGCTCCTTTAGTTTGGACTGAATTAAAAGTATTCTTGAGTATTTCATTTGTATGTACAGTTCAGTAGTCTAATTACATGTTATTAAAATATATACTCTGTAATGGTTATAAATTATAATTTTTAAATTGTGGGTTAAAAAACAAAAGTTTTTAAAAATTCAGTATCACCAAGAATTTTCCTCATTGAATTTGAAGAAATAGATCTCTCAAATAGTATTATTAAAAATATAAGTTGGAATTAATTTCAGCTTTACAGAAAGAATATTTTAATAATAAGTTGTAATAAGTTGTTTTTTCTTCTATTTCTACCTTTTTTAAAATCAGCGAATTTTGGCACCCTATACTGATTTTCACTACAGACATAGTCCAGATACAGCTGAAGGACAGCTCAAGTAAGTACTATTTGTTTCTAATAACTTATGAGATGTATTGACATTGAGCTTTTAAATTTGCCTGACAGCTTACTCAGAGTAGTATGAGTTTTAAATAAATTTACTGTTTCATGGAGTTATGTTCTATTTCTCATATACTATGATCGTGTCTTGTTTTAAAAGTTAAAAGAAGCTTTGAGAATTTCAAAGATTTTGGATATCCATAAAATCTAAGGCTGTAATGGAAACCTATGATGTTAATTTATTTTGCTGTCGTATTTTACATTCAGAAACCGAAATAATTTAGTAATAGAAGCTACCTTAACAAATTTATTAAGTTGAAAGAAGTACACTATAAATTTTGAGAGTAACTTTAATAGGAAAATAAAAGATAAAATAAAAATCATTTTCTAGAAATGAGGCAGAATAATTTTCATAGTCTTTTCAACAAGTTAAGTATTAGGTATAAATTTTATTAAAATGACTTATGTGTCAAATCACTAAGATGTTTGGCAAATAAGATGGTACTATAAATGGGCATTGAGATGTTTTTCTAGTAAGCTTGTTAGAGTGCAGATAAACTCACAATTTTGATAGATACTATACATTTTGAAGTCCTCACTGAGATTGAAGATATTGGGAATATTTTTGTTGTTTTTGAATTTTTTTTTATTATTTATTTTTCTGAGATTATTGGTTTTCCCATTTCCTTAATACCCATTAACTATATTGTTTGTGCTTTCTGCCTCCCCCCCGCCCACCCCCCCTCCCCCCCTGTTTTCTTCTCCCTCCACCTCTCTCGCTCTATTGTTTACTTCTGTTGGTTGTTTCTAATTTTCCTTATTTGTTTGTTGCTCCCTATATCCTTCATATAAGTGAAACCATCCCATATTTCTCCTTTTCTTTCTAGCTTATTTCTGCTAATATGAGTCCTTCTAGCTCCATCTATGATGCTGTAAATGGTGTATGTTTGTCCTCTGATTGATGCATAATATTTCATCATGTATATATACCACATTTTTTTCAGCCATTCATCAATTTTGGGGCAGTTGGGTTGTTTCCATATCTTGGCAATTATAAACAGAGCTGCAATAAACATGCGCGTACAGGTGTCCTTTTTAATTAGTGTTTTCATGTCCTTTGGGTAGATTCCCAGTAGTGGGGTTCTTGAATTGAATGGTAATTCCACTTTGAATTGTTTGAGGGTCTTCCACACAGTCTTCCATATTGCCTGAACCAGTTTGCATTCCTATGAGCAGTGTAAGAGAGTTCTTTTTTCTCTGCATCTGCGCCAACACTTGTTGCCTGTTTTTTATATTGTTTTTGAATTTTTTCCTGAATTAAAAACAGTAGTTTCATATATTTAAGCGGATTCATCATTGTATGCACATCACAGACTAACACATCATGAGCTAAGAATTTAAATATATGTCATCTATTTAAGATTTAAACTTTATTCTTGTGAAGTTTGAATTGGGATTCTTAAACTCTGTTTTTGCTGGCTTCTTATACTACTTGGGTTTTCTCTGTATTGCTGGAGAATTATGCTTGCATTTTCTGTTGCTGCACAGCAAATTACTACAAATGTAGCAGCTTAAAGTAGTATCCTTATATTAGCTCACAGTTCAATAGATCTGACATTTGACAGTAGTTCTTATCTGGAGCATAGCGAAAAAATCCGGTCCCAAGCTCATTCAGGTTGTTGGCTAAATTCATTGCAATCCAAGTGTTAAAAGAAGCAGACTAGAAAAGACCAACTCATACTCAGTTTTAAAACTGATATTCCTGTTTCCTTGCTGACTATTATTCACTGTGGCCTCTCTCATCTTCTTGCAGGCTCTCTCCTTTCATAGCACAGGTGTTCCCCCATATTCAGACACAACAAAAATTTCTCAAATATTTTTAATTTCCCTGACTTCTTTTTCTACCACCAGCTAAGAAAGTTCTCCAGTTCTTTTCTTTTTTTTTTCCTAATTTATTTATATATAAATTCCACATCATGGTAATCCCAGGGATTTAAACCCCCTTCCCTCTTCCCATTGTTCCCCCCTCCCCTTTCTTTCCTACCCAAAGTTGTGTGCTTCAGTTTGGTGCTTAGCTTGTTTTGTCTTTTCCTCAAGGCTTTTGTTTATTTTTTCACTATATCCCATATGTTAGTGAAACCATTTGGTTTCTGTCTTTTTCTTTTTGACTTGTTTCAGCTAATATGATTTCTTCTAAGTACATCTATGTTGTCATAAAATCATCAAACTTGTCATTTTTAATTGATGAGTAATATTCCACTGTGTATATATACCACATTTTTTTCATCAAGTCCTCTGTTTTGGGGCATTAAGGTTACTTCCAAGTTCTTGCAATTATAAATAGTGCTGCAGTAAACATCCGAGCACAGGTGTCCCTTTGTACCCACATTGAGGTCTCGTTTGGGTAGATTCCCAAGAGAGCAATTGCTGGGTCAAATGGTAGTTCCATTTGCATTAGTTTGAGGGTCCTCCACACAGCTTTCCATAGTGGTTGGACCAGTTTACATTCCCACCAGCATTCTCCACATCCTCTAACACTTGTTGTTGCCCATTCTTTGGATGTGGGCCATTGTTACTGGTGTAAGATGGTAGCTCATTGTGGTTTTGATTTGCATTTCCCTTATTACTGGTGATGTTGAGCAATTTTTCATGTGCCTATTGGCCATTTGTATTTCCTCTTTGGAGTAGTATCTTTTTAGTTCTCCCCAATTGTTGATTGGGCTTCTTGTTTTGCTTTTGTTTAATTGTGTGAGTTCCTTGTGGATGTTCGTTATTAAACCCTATCACTTTTGTGGAGGACAAAATTTTTTCCCATTTGGTTGGGCTTTTTTTGTTTTTTTTCTGTTGTCTCTTTTGCTGTACAGAAGCTTTTTTGTTAGATGTAGTCCTATCTGTTTATGTTTTTGTTCATTTTTTTGCCATCTGTAGATGTGTCCAGAAAGGGATTTCTGAATTGTAATTCATGGAGGGTTTTGCCCAAGTTTTCCTCTATGTATGTTAATGGTTTCATGTCTGACATCTAAGTCTTTTACCCATTTTCCAGTTAAGATATGGAACCAGGCAAAAATGCCTACTCTCTCTACTACTCTTTAACATTGTACTGGAAGTTCTAACTAGGACAATAATATAAGAGAGAGACAAAAGGAATACAGATAGGTAAAGAGGAACTGAAGCTATCATTATATGCTGATGACATGATTCTCTATATGATAACCCCAAAAAAGCCACAGAAAAATTGCTTGAAATAGTAAACCAGTTCAGTAAGGTAGCTGGATACCAACACAGAAGTTGGTAGCTTTCAACATGCAAAAAGTCAAACAGAAGAAGAAGAAATCAGAAAAACCATCCCATTTACCATCGCACCAAAAAAAATTAAATACCTGGGAATAAACCTAACAAAAAACGTGAAAGAACTATACAAAGAAAACTTTCGAACACTGCCAAAAGAAATAGAAGACATAAAGAAATGGAAAGATATTCCCTGCTCATGGATTGGAAAAATTAATAGCGTCGAAATGGCCATCCTACCAAAAGCAATCTACAGATTCAATGCAATCCCAGTAAAAATCCCTGTGACATTTTTAAAAGAGATAGAACAAAAATTACTGAAATTCATATGGAATAACAAAAGACCTCAAATATCAAAAAGCCTCTTGACCAGGAAAAAAGAGAACAGAGGTATTACAATTCCAAACTTAAAACTATACTACAAAGCTATAATAATTAAAGCAGCTTGGTACTGGTACAAAAACAGACAATCAGACCAGTGGAACAGAATTGAGTGCCCTGAAATAAAATCACACATATATAGTTAACTAATCTTTGGCAAAGGAGTGAAAAACTTACATTGGAACAAAGATAGCCTCTTCAATTAAATGGTGCAGGGAAAATTGGACTAAGACATGCAAAAAAATGGACCAAGACAACTCCCTCACACCATGTACAGTTCTCCTTTTCTGATGATCTCCCTATGTTAATGGCCACTGGGCTATGTAAATAACAATCACAAAAATGGCATTATTAGCATGTTCACAGTATTCAGGGACATTTGATCTTGGAGAAAGATGGTTTAGTATTTAGAATTCTAAGAATAAGTAAGAGATGAACCCTGGGTGTTTTTTCAGAAATGGAAGGGAGAAGAAAGTACATTGCAGCAAATTTCTTACTTTCCTATTTGGTTTTGTGCTATTAAGTATTTTGAATATGGGCAACTTTTAGAGCATTGGTATTTTAATGGGCAAGGTAATGAAAATGAATGTGTTTTTTTTCAACTACAGATTTATATAAGTTGGGGAGTGGAATACCAAGTAATGAATATGTTTGTTACTAACTTGCCTACAAAAAAGATTACAAAAAGATCAGTTATAATAGTTATCTTATTCCTATTTCTTTCACATTCCATCTCCCCAGTTTAGTTTCAGATGTAATCTTAGTTTGATTGGTGCCACAGAGGCTAGTCTTGTGTATGTGTATGTGTGTGTTTCCGCAAGTGTTTCCTCTTTTATAGACTTTATAGTTGTTCAGTGGTCTTTATCGTTTCTGGTTTTTCTTTCCCCATTTCAGGAGTTTCTGTATTTTACTGTTGTTAAGAATTTAGCAGGGAGAAAAGGTGGCAAAGACAAAAATGAGTATTGACAGGGAAGAGTGATTGAGGTAGCCTAAATAAAGAGTTCAGTGGCTGTTAGGAATGGAAACTGGACATAAGCCTCACATGGAAAATGATTGACAAATATTAAATACTTTTATTGCCTTAATTTATCATAACTACTGCATAAGATACAATTATAATAATTAGGCGATCAAGTGAAATAGGTGATATTCCAGGCAATAGATAGATTGTTGAGCTCACTTGTTTGAAATAAATGCTCAAATAAATTTGGGGCAAGTTTTGAAATACAGAAAAATCATGTGTAAAAGTTTATGTGGTAGTTTTCTTTGCTAAAGGGCAGCCTTGCCAGAGATACCTAATAAGCAGGTTGACACTTCTCTAGCACTCTACTAAAGGTGTTAATGATCTATCTAATAGTTTTCCAAAAGATAGTAGGAAACATAGAACTTAATAAGAAAGCAGAATATCTAGCTTATTTTAAATCCTTCTGTATTTTAAGTTGTGGTCAGAATGTAATTGGATAATTTGCTTTGAGGAAGTCTGATCTTAGTGGATGTTTTAAGACATGTTTGAATTCCTGTGTAAATATTTAAATGATGACTAATGATGGCTCTTTTTGTACTACAGTAGCATTTTTAACATTTTAGTTTTTATTTTGATATTTTATTTTTCTGCCCTTCACCTACAGAGAAGACAGAGAAGCAAGGTTTCTAGCTAGTAAAATGGGAATCATAGCAACATTCCGGTCATGGGCAGGTAAATTGTTCTTTGCTGCTTTACAACATCCCATGAAGAAACTTAACTTTTTTTCTCTTTTAATTATTATTGCCATTATTTTATTTTATACATAATAATATGTTATTGGTATTTTGTGAATATAATAGTCAAATCGTGGTTACTAACATCATTAAGACTCGTGTGTATTGAATATTTGCATTTCTCCCTTTGTGGCATAATGTTAGTGTGTTTAAAATGACTTGACTCATTTCTGCCACTTAAGACTTATTCCATACAGTTTACTTAAAGTCTGTCTGTTATACTTTTCTATGTTCAATAAACATTAGAATTGAACTTTTAAAACAAGTGTTAAGTAAAGTTTTGCAATTTTGAGTAAAGCACTATTAAATAAATGAATTATACTCTTGTCTTACTTTAGCCAGTATTCTTACTCCTAGGGAAATACTCATCCACAGAGTTAGTAGACATATTCAAGAACTTTTTTGGGTATGAAACAAAGAAGGAATTTAAACGACAAAAGTATTGATTATCTTTAACTAATATGAAAATACTAGAACTATTTGAAATGGGCTTTCAGATTTGAAATAGATAACCAGATAATACAATGGGTTTTGGTTTTGTTTTGTTTTTTTATTTATGTTAGTTATTTTTCTTGTCACTTTAGGAATTATTAACTTATGTAAACCTGGAAACTCTGGGATACAGTCACTAATTGGAGTGCTTTGCATACCAAATATGGAAATAAGGGTTGGTAAATTTTATTCTTACTATTTCATACCTGGATTGTTAATGAAGGGCATTCTAAAAAAAAAAAAAAAAAAAGTTCGCATGATGCTTTTTCCTAATGAATTGTTAATCTTTTTCAGATAGCATTGAGAAAAGTACATAAAATAGTAGTTGAACCCTAAATATAGATTGAATCATTTGAAATACATGTTAGGAACTATGACTTTATTAAGAATAGGATTCAAAATATAAAACTTGCTTTATTCATTAAAAATGCAAGCAATACAGAAGGGCATTTTAAATATATATGGTTCAAACAATGCAGGAATAATAGGAAAATAATACAGTATTCTTATGACCCATTTTTTAATAAATTTTGATAAAAAATGGTCATTGATATTTATGTTTATTTGAAAAAAATCTAGATAATTGATACATAGGCATTTGTATTAAATAGCTAAGACAAGTTGAAGTTGGAGGGACAAAAGTTAATTCAAGTAGATTTTGCATTTCCCTTAAATTTTATTTTAATTTTGTTCAAAGGAACAAAAATTTCCCTTTTCCGTTTCTTATTTGAAGCAAATCCAAATTACAGTTAATTTAAATGATTGACAATAAAATTTGAGAAGTAAAAAGAGAAAGTTTTACCTAGGGATACATTGCATAAATGTGAACTAAGAAACATTTACATGATAGAGATGGAAAGTGTGAGTAAAGCTGAAAAGTTCTATAAAGAGGGAACTAAAGTTGGATCATTGTTCACTTGATTTCTTAGGAAACAACTTGTTCTACAGGGTCTAGCTAAATAAGATTAGGACTCCTGTTTTTATTTATATAGCTCCATGATCATGGATGAATTACTTTTATCCTTTAAAACTATTTCTTTGTGCATACAATAAGGATAATTGAAGATTTATTATTTAAATAATGTCTCTGGTGAGCATGTAGTAGCTATTCTTTCTCTAAACTGAACCTGATAGCATACTTTTATAAAATACAATAGTTTTGGTTTCTTTTTTAAATTTTATTTTCATTATGTGAATAAGACATTTAAAAATCTTTGAACAAAGATTTATTACATAAAATAAAATTTTCTATTCATTTGCTTGTATAGCGAGGTCTGCTTGAAGTACTTTATGATATATTTCGTCTTCCTGTACCTGTTGTGACTGAAGAATTCATAGAAGCATTGCTCAGTGTAGGTAAGTATTGAAGTACATTTTTATCTATGCATATAGTATATATTTAAAGTGATATATATTGAAATTAGAATCCCTTAAAAGAAGTACTGAAATGCTGAATATCATCATAGTTTGAAATTAACAAAAATTCTTGAAGTAGATTTCAAAAGCGAAGAAATTTCAGTTTCTTTTTTATCACTCTAAATCTTGCCAAGTGAGTAGTGAAATTCTTAAAGATGAGCCAAGTAAGAAACAGATAAGACAAAAGGAAACAAGATTAAGAACTTAATAATCTTCCTGAAACTAATTTTTATGGATGCTATTAGGAATATATTTCCACTTATCTCTAATTCTCAGCTTTTCTAATTCTTTACATTATTAGATAACTTCTAAATCTCAAAGTTTTTGAAGAAGTTAAAACTTTGTAGATTTACATAAGTAATTTATATTTTTAATCATTTTTAAAATCAGCATTAAAAAGTAATTCTTTATATTCTGGTGGGTCTATACTCTTTGATGTGTTTCAGTGGTACCTGTTTTCCCACTAACTGCTTAATCTATTTTAGACCCAGGTCGATTCCAAGACAGTTGGAGGCTTTCAGATGGTTTTGTAGCAGCTGAAGCAAAAACTATTCTTCCTCATCGTGCCAGATCCAGGTAGAATTAGATATGAAATGGTTTAAATTCATCCCAGTGCCTTTATGTTAAACTGTCTAATGCGTGGGACATTATTGAAACTGTTTCTATGCTGGGTTTTTTTTTTTCAGGCCAGACCTCATGGATAATTATTTGGCTCTGATCCTTTCTGCATTTATTCGTAATGGACTTTTAGAAGTAAGAGTTTAACTTTATTTCATTCTCATACTTATTTATTTTCTGTAGCAGAATATTTTCAGAGAAAAAGACCTATGATGTGTAAATATATTTATATATGGATAGTAACTATAATATTGTCCTTTGTTTTCAAAGGGTTTGGTTGAAGTCATAACAAGTAGTGATGATCATATCTCAGTTAGAGCTACCATTCTTTTAGGAGAGCTTTTACATATGGTAAGTTTAGCAACTTTCATTACATCTTTGATTCCCTAGTGTTTTAATTCATAAGACAGGTTACTTTATCTGTATTACTTAATATCTCAAAAAATAAGTGGATTTTTCTATGTCTCTTTAAATTACAAATAGCCTTGTTGATACCTTTTTTCTTGAAGTGTGTGTGTATATATATATGCATAATTGTCTAATAATACACATATGCTAATTTCATAAATGAAACATTAAAAATGTGAAATACTGAATATTGATTTTTTTCTAACACTAATTTTTATATTGTTTTTTTGAGTCCTATAAATCTTTGTCAGGATAAACTTTTACCTAAAAAGCAAGAAATCACAGAACTTACAGATATTCCTTCAGTCAGCCAGTAATAAAATCAGTCTATGACAGTGCCTTAATTTTAGAGAACTTTGTGCATAAGTTTAAAATACTTTTTGAACTGTCTTTCCTTAAATTTGTAGGTTAGTAATTGAAGGATGTGCTTTTATCTATGAGAGAATTAAGTAATATTGCAGGTATTAAATAAAATGCAAGGTCTGGCATTTAATCCCTAAAATATAATTTCCTAAAGATTATCAATATTCAATATTAATTATTTTTATATAAAGGAATTTTTGTGTAAATTTCAGTGGTTGTCTTGTTCCATTTACCAACATGCTATGATCTCTGAAGAAATAAAAGCTAGACATTTTGAATATAAAGTTGTTAAATCGCAACTTGTTATGCTTACATCTTTTGGCTTCACAACACCTACCCACAAAGTTACCATTAGTCCTCCATGATGTCTATGAGGCCCAATCCCCTCCCCTCTTTGCTTATGCTCTCTCCATCTTCCCTCTGGTATCCTCAATTTTATAGTCAGAATTCTGGGACTTACTTTGATTTGTTTTTGTTTAGACCTTTATTTGGTTTCCTCATATTCCACATGAGAGCAAAACTATCTGGTATTTTTTTCCTCCTTCTGACTTAATTTTGCTTAGCACAAATTGCCTCCATTTTGTCCATGTAGCAAGTGGGGATTTTTAAAACTTACCTTGCTTTTTTTTTTTTTTAACTGTTTGCACTTGTATATCTAATACATACATACATATATGCATATATACATATATTGCATCATTATATAAGGATGTGCTTTTCCCATCACCTTACCACCTGGTGCATCATCTTAGTTTTTTGTGCCTTCCCCTGCCCCCATTCTCTCCCTTCTCCCCCTCTCTTGTTCTGTGTTTTAGTTCTGTTGGCAGTTTTCAATTTTTCTTATGCATTTGTTTGTTTTTCCTATATCCCTCAAATAAGTGAGACCATCCATATTTCTCTTTTTTCTTTCTGCCTTATTTCCGCTAACATGATTCCTTCTAGCTCCATCCATATTGCTGCACATGACATAAGTTTGTCTTCTTTGATTGATGTGTAATATCCATTGTGTAAATATACCACCTCTTTTTTCAGCCATTCATCCATTTTGGGACATTTGAGTTGTTTTCATAGGTTGGCTGTTGTAAATAGTGCTAAATAAACATGCGAGTAGAGGTGTCCTTATGAATGTTTTTGTGTCCTATGTGTAGATTCCAGTAATGGGATTGCTGGGTTGAATGGTAGTTCCACTTTCAGTTGTTTAAGGGTCCTACATACAGCCTTCCAAACTGGCTGGACCAGTTTGCACTCCCCCAGCAATGTAAAAGTGTTCCTCTTTCTCTACATCCACACCAACACTTGTTGCTGCCCTTTTTTTTTTTTTTTTTTTTTTTTTTTAAATATAGACCATTCTTAACTAGTGTTAACATGGTATCTCAGTGTGGTTTTGATTTGCATTTCCCTGATTATTAGTAATGTGGAGCATTCTTTCATATGCCTATTGGCCATCTGTATTTCCTCTTTGGAAAAGTGTCTTTTCAGTTCTTCTCCCCTTTTTTTTACTGGGCTTTTTGCTTTTTGTTAAGTTGTGTGAATAATTTGTGTATTGTTGTTTTCAGACCCTTATCACTCATATGGAGGGTGAAAATTTCTCCCAGTTGGTTGGGTTTCTTTTTGTTTTTTTTATTGTCTCTTTTGCTGTACAGAAACTTTTTAGTTTGATGTAGTCCCAGTTGTTTATGTTTTCCTTCATTTTTTTGTCATCTATAGATGTGGCCAAAAATGGATTTCTGAATTGTAACTCATGAAGGGTTTTGCCCAGGTTTTCCTCTGTATTTTATGGTTTCAGGTCTTATGTCCAGATCTTTTATCCATTTGAGTTGGGTTTTTGTACATGGTGTGAGGGAGGTATCTTGGTTCATTTTTTTTGCATGTGTTGTTCCAGTTTTGGCAACACCATTTATTGAAGAGGCTGTCCTTGTGTCAATGTAAGTTTTTCACTCCTTTGTCAAAGATTAGTTGACTATATATGTATGACTTTTATTCAGTTCTATTCCATTGGTCTGATTGTCTGTTTTTATACCAGTACCAAGCTGTTTTAATTACTATGGCTTTGTAGTATAGTTTGAAGTCTGGAATGGTAATTCCTCCTTTCTTTTTCTGATCAGGAGGTTTTTCGATAATCGAGGTCTTTTCGTTATTCCATATGAATTTCTGTAATTTTTGTTCTATATCTTTGAAGAATGTTGTTGGAGTCTCTATAGGTATTGCATTGAATTTGTAGATTGCTTTGGGTAGGATGGCCATTTTGATGATGTTAATTCTTCCAATCCATGAGCAGGGAATGTCCATTTCCTATGACTTCTATGTCTTTTAGCAGTGTTTTGAAGTTTTTTTTATATAGATCTTTCACGTGTCTTGTTAGGTTTACCCCCAGTTATTTTATTTTTTTCGGTGTGATGGTAAATGGGATTTTTAAAAAATTTCTTCTTCTGTTGCTTGACTTTTTGTGTATCGGAAAGCTTCTTTCTTCTGTGTGTTGATTTTGTAGCCGGCTATCTCAATTTTTTGGAAAAGCTTTAGTAGTGCAGGTGTTATTACCTCTTTGAAAGTCTGGTAGAATTCATTTGTGAAACCATTAGGTCCTGGCTCATGTTTTTGGGTAGAGTTTTGATGACTGCTTCAATCTCTCTGTTAGTGACTGATTTCTTTAAGTTCTCTACTTCTTTGTTTAGTTTGGGGTGGTTATATCTTTCGAGGAATCTGTCCATCTCGTCCAGGTTGTTGTATTTGCATATAGGTGTTCAGAGTAATCTCTGATTTGGATTTCTGATGTGTCTGTTGTAATTTCTCCTCTTTCATTTGTAATCCTGCTTATTTGAGTGTTCTCTCTTCTTCGTGAGGTTTGCAAGGGGTTTATCAATTTTATTTATTTTTTCAATGAACCAACTATTTCTGCTTTTATTTTTATTATTTCTTGTCTTCTGCTGGTTTGGGTTTTTTTGTTGTTCTTTTTCTAGTTCATCCAAGTTGGGAGATTAGGTTATTTCTTTGGTTGTTTTCTTGCTTTTTGATATGAGCCTGTATTGCTATGAACCTTCCTCTTAAAAATGCTTTTGCTGAGTACTTATTTGTTCTTCAATTTCATCCAGTTTGCTTTTGTAACTTTTTCCTGCATTTTTGTGCTCTTCTGTTCCTCCTTTTAGATCTTGGGTTTCTTTCTGAATCTTGTTCAGGTATTCAGTTTTATTCTTCTGTTGATGTTTTCTTTCTTAATTTTTTGCATTTCTTCTAACTTAATTCAGTTTCTCTGCCATGCTCACTTATTTTTCTTTATGTTTTTCTAATTCTTTCCTTAGTTCTATGTATGCTTGTAACATGCATAGGTTCAGTTCCTTGTCTGGGAGGTGGCGCATTTCTTCAATGTTGTATTTGTTGGTTTCTAGAGTTTGTCTCTCCTTCAATGATGTATTGGTTTCTGTGGGGCTTGCTGGGATATTTGCCTTTTTCCTCTTTCTTGTGCTTTGCTTTCACACTTCTTTCACATATTGAGCAACTGTGGCTTTAATATTGGCTGGCATGATGATTAGAGTCTTCTAGTAGTTTATATTTGACTCTGTCTTTGTGTCTATGTACCTGAGGTGGGTAATTTTTTTGTTTTCTTTGGCTGATTTGTGTGGGCAGTTCCTTTTCTCTGAGCGTGCATGATAGATGTATGTGGTTGCTATAGTACACTTTTGTCTTCTTTTCTTGTAGTTTTTGCGTTATAGGCTTATTGGACAACACATCAATTCTGCATTCCCCTAAGGGGATTCTGGTTAGTAGATGCTATAGAACTTCTTCTGTGGTTCTCTGTGAAGTAGGAGTATAGGTTTCTTTTGTTGTTGTTCTTTTTGTTTTTAGTATTTCTGTTGGGTTATTTTGTCTGTGCTGTGGCTGCAAAAGCGGCCGTGGTGCTTCAGGTCTTTCTCAGAATCTCTAGGTTGCTGAGCAGAGTCCCTGCCCCCACCTGGAATCTGGATTGCAGTCCGTGCTTTCGCAGCTGGTTAGGGCCTTTTTCCTTCTGGAGAGGTCTCTGGGTCATGCCCACTCAGCTGGTTGCTAGGGCAGTGGGGACTGAATGCTCCCCTTTTGCTTGCAGAGCTGCAGGGGCCCTGCTTCAGGTTCCTCTCAGGGTCTCTAGGCCTACCTGGGGTCTGGATTACAGTTGGTGCTTTTGCAGCTAGTTAGGGCCTTTCAGCAATGGATTTCTGAAGTGTAATTCATGGAGAGTTTGCCCAGGTTTTCCTGTGTATTTTATGGTTTCAGGTCTTACATCCAATCTTTTTATGCATTTGAGTTGATTTTTGTACAATGTGTGAGGGTGTTTTCTTGGTTTATTTTTTGGCATGTCGTGGTCCATTTTCCCAGCACTTTTTTTTTTTTTTTTTTTGGAGGCTAGGTCTCACTATTTTGCCCAGGGAACCACAGGTTCACCTTGCCCGGGGTACCACAGACTTAAGCAATCCTCAGCCTCAGCTTCTCAGTAGCTGGAATTAAAGGCATGCATCACCATGCCCAGCTATATTTTTTTGGAACTAGGTCTCGCTATGTGCCCCCCACGGGACTCAAACTGTGATCCCTGGCCGTGACTTCCTAGGCTGCCGCTTACAGGCATGCGCCACCATGCCTGGCCGTTCCCAGCACATTTAATGAAGACACTGTCCTTGTTCCAATGTATGTTTTCTGCCCCTTTGTCAACGATTAGTTGACCCTAAATCTGTGCTTTTATTTCTGGGTACTCAATTCTGATGCATTGGTCTGTTTGTTTTTGTACCAGTACCATGCTGCTTTAATTATTATGGCTTTGTAGTATAGCTTGCAGTCTGGGATTATAATACTTCCATTCTCTCTTCTATTGGTCAATAGGGTAAAACTTAACCTTGTTAGTGCTTAATTAACACTTGTTAATGCTTAATACCTGTTAATACTTGTTAATGCAATACCGCATCTAATATTTTAGAAATTTCTAACATAACATAGCACTTGAGCTATGTTTTGAAATGTAATTCTTTTTAGATTGTTTAAAAATTGAGTTTCAGTATCACTTAAAATTATAGCAATATTATAATAAATTATTGATAGTTTGTGCTTTTATTAGTGTAGTATGAGTATGTATATGTATCTTTATATTTGTTATATTTCATCCTTACTGAAAGCAGATAAGATAAAAACTATAAATACGTGCTAGGAACTAAATCCTTAAGTTTCCTTCAGGAGTATGCCTATTGGCATATCAGGGTCTTTAGTATTATATCTGTATAACTTATAACACAATATTTTCATTTCTCAGCTATTACAAATATTATTTTTCATTTTAGGCAAACACAATTCTTCCTCATTCGCACAGCCATCATTTACACTGCCTGCCAACCTTAATGAATATGGCTGCATCCTTTGATATCCCCAAGGAAAAGAGACTGTGAGTATCAGGCTTCCAGCAAAGGTTATTGTATTCAGTATTGTCTTTGATTGACCTTTTCATTAAAAATGAAGAAAAAAATATATATTAAGGATATACATGGGGAATTTTTTAGGGCGACCATACAAAAAAGGAAAATTAATAGTTTTTAAGTAAGAACTTGTATTTTAGGCTATAAAATGTTATAGCTTAGTAGAGTCAGCTTTTCTGTTATTTATTTATTTATTTATTTATTTATTTTTATTTATTTATTTTGACAAGGAAGTGAGCTGTATCAGATGACTGAAAATACTGGTGGGGGATTTTTTGACTATTTTATTTTAGAGTGATTCATGTTCTTTTTTACCTAAATTCAAATTACCAAAACAAAGACTAACAATGTCATTTGTAGGCATTGAAGTAAACTAAACCCTCAATATTGAAAAAGATTGTGAACAGTAGGTTTTTTTTGTTTGTTTTTTTGTTTTTTCTTTTAAGGAATGGCAATATAGCTATACTTTGTTGGAATTCCAATATTAATTTTAGATTTTATCAGGTTAAAGTGGTGAAATATTTGAAAAGTACAGGTAGAAGAGTTTGATTGGGAAGTGCTAGTAGGAATCACTTTTCATTTGGTAATGACTTTGTGTAGACCAGGGGTATCTTGTTTTTTCCTACTCTGGTCATAAAAAGTGTATATTTAAATTGTGTGTGTGCGCGCCTGTGTGTGTAATGTTTACAAAGTGTGGTTCATTAGTGTTTTGGAACTATGAGTTTTTAATGAATGATATGTTTCTAGTACTTTAGTTACTTTATTAATAAAGAAATGCATATGGCCTTCCCAGTAAAGATTCTGTTTATTATATTTAATTTTGAAAATGAAAATACTATTACTTAACAGGGTGAAGTTGTTATATAAATTGAGGACATTAGGCATCATCTTAGTTCTGACTATAGGCTTACATAAGTAATGAAAGCATCAGCTTATATTTTAGTAGTATCATTAAAGAAAACTATATTTCCCTAAAGTCTGATCACCCTAAACTCTCCAGGCCAGTTATGAGCAGGGATTTCAGTCTTCATCAGAAATTCAAATTTACCTTCAAGATGTTGGCAGTAATCCTTTTCTTAGAGCGTTTTGTTTGTTTTATTCAGTATGCTCTGAGAATAAAAACTTGCCAATCTAAGCACATCTCAAGATTTAAAAATTTTAGATTTAATTTGTATTTACCAAAAGTTCTGAATTTGGGACTTGGTGACTACCAAATTCTTGAAAACTACACGTACCACAAAGAAAGAATTAAAAATAATGTTTGAAAGAGTATTTACAGTGTACGTATCATTAGGGAAGATAGTGTTTTCAGTCAATATTGGGATTATTGATTATCCATATGGTGAGTGAATGATGTTATGTTCCTAACTGATAATCTTTGTTTCAGTGGGGTGAGGGACTTGAACCTGGGAACAGCCAAGTTTTAAGACCTTTCTAAGAAAATACAGAAAATTAGGTTTTTGACCTTACAGAAGGAGTTTTAAAAACAATGTATGGAAAGTGCCCACCACTGTAGCAGAAAAGATTAATAAGATGTATCTAGTTGAAAAAGATTGTTTCTTCATACAAATCAGTAGTGTTTTTTATTTTGTCCCTTCAATTTGATGATAATAACATTTAATAACTCTATAGCCATAAATTTATGTTCTAATAATTTACCAAAGACCTCTTTCTAAAATTCTGTTTACCTTACTGTTATATTCATTGAATGTTTTTTTCTCATTAGACGAGCCAGTGCAGCCTTGAACTGTTTAAAACGCTTCCATGAAATGAAGAAACGAGGACCTAAGCCTTATAGTCTTCATTTAGATCACATTATTCAGAAAGCAATTGCAACACATCAGAAACGGGATCAATATCTCCGAGTTCAAAAAGATATATTTGTTCTTAAGGTACTGATTTGATGATGTTATTTTTAAGTTATTTCCCTAATTCTTAACCACTGGATTTTAGTGTTTTTATACCTGCTTGTGTTTGCAGTTATTCATGTTTATGGAGTCTCAAATGACTCCAAAATTTTATGCTAATTGGGCAGTATAGATCTGTATTTTATAACTTTAAAATTAAGGAAAATCATGATAGCCTACTGATATTTAAAGGAAAATCTTTTTGTTTTTAATTATTTTTTCTAATTTCTGGTGTTTTTAGGATACAGAAGAAGCTCTTTTGATGAACCTAAGAGATAGCCAAGTCCTTCAACATAAAGAGAATCTTGAATGGAATTGGAATCTTATAGGGACCATTCTTAAGGTATGACAGATTCTTTTTGGTGATGACTTGATTGTCTTTATTTTGTTATTCACTGTAATTCATCATAATTTTTTGAAAATTGATTGCATGTATAACATTTATTTTTTTTGTAGTGGCCAAATGTAAACCTAAGAAACTATAAAGATGAACAATTGCACAGGTATGTAAAAGCTTTTTGGCATTTAAATTTAAGAACTTTTTATTTGGGTTTTTTATGCCTAATGCCTGTTAATGTAATTGTTGTTTTAAAGATGGATGCATACATGCACTTAAACAGTTGATGTTCAATAGGTAAATAAAAAGCATCAACTTATTCTTTTTCTAGAATGGAGTACTTGAGAGTAAAGTTTCTGAAGTTGGGGTAATATCAACCATATAATAGTCTTCTGTAATGTATGAGGATGACATAATAAAACACAATTTTCCCTCTCCACATAATGGCTATTTCTACTTGTACTTGCATCTGACTTTGGATGGTTATCCATTGTTGTAGCGTGTTTGTCACTTCAAGCTACTGTATTGTTTTCTATATACTCTTGTATTTCTATTTCTTTTAAGTTTAGACTAATCAACCACCAGTACTGATCATATTGAATAGGGTGACCTCTATTTTTGTGATAATGGCATTTGCATTATTATTTGACTCTACTTATCTTTTCATATTTAACTTTATATTAAATTTAGAAAAAATACAGAATATATAACTTGAAGTAAAGAAGAATAGAATTATTTCATATTCCTTGAAAACAGAAAATGTATGTTTCAGTCAGTTTCATTTCTGTAACTCTGGGAATGCGTATGTACCTTTATTGGACTGTATTGTAGTGCATGAAGCTGAATTGAGCTGAATAAATGGAAACTTGGAGCATTATGTTGAAAATTGTAACACTGAAATGTCATAAATTATCTCTATTGCTTTATAAACTCTATTGCCTAAGTTTTACTTGCAACTTTTATGCTTGGCTTTTTAGCCCAATTGTAAAAGATCGAAAATCATAATTTGATAGCATTTGCTTACAATACTGAGTTTGCATTTATTTTATAGAGCCATGGAACAAAGTTCTTCATTAAGTACAATAGAGGAAAGTTTATATTGTGGTACCTTCCTCATATTTATTCAGCCTTGTCTTCTAGTAATGGTATATCTTTTGTCCTGTTAGCGTTTTCACTATTTCAGGTGTCTCACCATAAAATTCTTGTTCCAAAACAGTCTACTTTACAATGAAGGGTATTATTGTTGTTTTCTCTGTGTGTGTCTGTGTGTGTGTGTGTGTGAACTGTACTACATATATTTATTAACTTTCTTTCCATTTATTCCAACATGGTTTAGACTCAAAACATATTTTAAGCTTTTTCATTTCATAGGCTGTGGTTAAGATTCCAAAATAATTGGTTGATTTCTTACTTTGCTGATTTTATTTTGACCTTAGGTTTGTACGAAGATTACTTTATTTTTACAAGCCAAGCAGTAAATTATATGCCAACCTGGATCTGGATTTTGCCAAGTCCAAGCAGCTCACAGTTGTGGGTTGCCAATTTACAGAATTTCTTCTTGAGTCTGAAGAGGTAATACTAATACTTTCCACATGAAATGCTTTTTGTTGAATTTACCCCTTTTTTTTTCTTTCTGAATATGTGTAAGCTATATTTAGAAGCATAGCTTATGAGCCATTCTTAGCTTAGTAGCTAGTTATGTGACTTTAAATGCCTTCTAGAAGACCTGATTTTTACCTTTGTAAAATAGAAAGTAATACCATCTTCATGCAGTTTTTGTTATATGAAAGTAAATAATAGGTACTCCATGATTGAATCTGTTACAAGTAACATCATTATCATTAAATTTTGTACTTAAGTAAAGTTGATTTTTCTACAGGCACTATGAGCTTTTGCAAAATCGTCATGTGTGTTTACTTTTAGGATGGGCAAGGATACTTAGAGGATCTCGTAAAGGATATTGTTCAGTGGCTCAATGCCTCATCTGGAATGAAACCTGAAAGAAGTCTTCAAAATAATGGCTTGTTGACTACCCTTAGTCAACACTACTTTTTATTTATTGGAACCCTTTCTTGCCACCCTCATGGAGTAAAAATGCTGGAAAAATGCAATGTATTTCAGTGGTAAGTATCCCTAGATACTCTTCTAATATATGTCTAAACTTTAGTGTTTTTTTTTAGTTTGTATGTTTTTCATAAGTTTTATTTAAATATCAATATAAATCCTTTTAAGTAACCTTGTCTTGATGCTCTGATACTTTTTTATCTGTCATTAAATGCTTTGTTTTACAAAAGTTTTGTTTCTACTAGGAAATGTTTTACCAGATATTTGTCAAATTAACAAATCCCTAGTGTAATTTCTAGTAACACTCATTATTTTCAACCTTTTTTTAGTCTCCTTAATCTTTGCTCCTTGAAAAACCAAGATCATTTGCTGAAACTAACTGTTTCTAGCTTGGACTATAGTAGAGATGGGTTGGCTAGAGTCATCCTTTCCAAAATCCTAACTGCAGCCACAGATGTAAGTATAACATAGTCAAAATTGTATTTTGTAACCATTAATATAGCATATTGGTTGTAATCAATATTTTGGTTTTAATTTGGCTTTTATGTATAATTCAATGCACTATAAATTTGGGCCAAGTAGCATTAATTTTAAAAACTAAGAATATAGAATTAAATTTGAATTTACTTTAAAATTTTATATTAAAGATCTGAAGAATACCATAGAGGTATCCATATTTTTAAGTAAAAGGAAGAACCAGCTAGGTAGAAAGCAAAGTGTTATATTTTACTGGCACTTAAAAAAAAATTGATAGCCGGGCCTATACCATCAGTTTTAATTTTTTTGCCCTTTTCAGTTAGAAGAACTATCCCAAAACAAAGTCATAGAATTTACCCATCTGAAGTGTTTTGATTTTATCTAATGTTTTCATTTATCTCTATAGGCATGCAGGCTGTATGCAACAAAACATTTAAGAGTGTTATTGAGAGCTAATGTTGAATTCTTCAATAATTGGGGAATTGAATTACTAGTGACCCAGCTACATGATAAAAACAAAACAATTTCTTCTGAAGCTCTTGATATCCTCGATGAAGCATGTGAAGACAAGGTATGAAGGCATTATTTTAAAATTAGTAGATAATTATATGAAATCATAATAAAATGTGAAATAGAAATTTTAGAAATAAAACTTGCTGTCTCTGTGCAATTGTTAATTTGTTAAATCATTTCTTATAGGCCAATCTTCATGCTCTTATTCAGATGAAGCCAGCTTTATCCCATCTTGGGGACAAGGGTTTACTTCTGCTTTTGAGGTAAGTCTTAAGTAAATTCTTCTTGAGTTCTGTTTTCTGTTGTGTTTTCTCTGGCAGTGTATATTAAATCTGGATTGAAATCTGAAAAGAAAACACTTTTTTAGACCATAGACATGTACATAAAAATTCCAAAAAAGGGATCAGTATGTGGGGGGGTGAGGAGAGGTGGAGATGGGAGAGAGTGGTCAGAGAGGGGAGGTGGTAGGTGGTCCCCAGGAATACAAAGATGTAAAACACATGTATAAAGAAAAATAAATAAATTAAGAAAAAAAAAAAGGAATCAGTATAATTTCTATGCTGGGGAGAAGCAGCTCTCCTGCCTGCCTGGCACTATGCAGATGGCTCCCTTTTTCTTTCTCCATTCCCTAATAACTCTGTCTTTTTTTTTTTAAATTTAATTTAAATTTTTAAAAAATTGGCATATATATGTATATTTATATTTATATTACATTATTACATTATTGTTTACTCCGGGGCTTTCCTACTTCACTAACACTTGTTAACCATCCTGTTCTTTTGTGCTCTTCACCTCCCTTGCCTTCTTCCCCCTCCGCCTCTCTTGCTCCATTGTTCAGTCCTATTGGTTGTTTTCATTCTTTCTTACTTGTTTGTTTTCCCCTATATCCATCATATAAATGAGACCATCATGTACTTCTCTTTTTCTTTTTAACTTATTTCTGCTAATAAGAGTCTTTCTAGTTCCATCCATGTTGCTGCGAATGACATGTGTTTTTCCTCCTTGATTGATGCGTAGTATTCCATCGTGTATATGTACCACATTTTGTTTAGCCAATCATCTGTTTAGGGGCATTTGGTTTGTTTCCAAATCTTGGCAATTGTAAACAGAGCTGCAATGAATATGTGCGTACATGTGTCCTTTTGAATTAATGTTTTCATGTCCTCCGGGTAGATTCCTAGAAGTGGGATTGCTGGGTCAAATGGAAAGTCCACTTTCAATTGTTTGAGGGTTGCAGAAAAAGCATTCGATAAAGTTTAGCATCCTTTCATGATGAAAACCCTGGAAAAAAATTGGTATAAAAGGAACATACCTCAACATAATAAAAGCTATATATGACAGACCCACAGCAAATATCATCCTTAATGGGGAAAATCTGAAACCATTTCAGTTAAGGTCTGGAACCAGAGAAGGATACCCACTCTCTCCACTCCTTTTCAACATAGTTCTGGAAGTCCCAGGTAGGACATTAAGGCAAGAGAAAGACATAAAAGGAATCCGAATAGGGAACGAAGAAATAAAATTATCATTATACGCAGATGATATGATATTCTATGTAGAGAACCCAGAAAAATCAACAGAAAAGCTAATTGGAATCATAAACCAATTCAGTAAGGTAGCTGGATACAAAGTCAACTAACAAAAATCAACAGTATTCATATATGCAAAGAATCAATCAGAAGAAGAAATTAAAAAAACACCCCATTTACCATTGCACCAAAGAAAATTAAATACTTGTGAATTAACCTAACAAAAGACAAAAGACCTATACAAAGAAAACTATAAAACATTCTTAAAAGAAATGGAAGATGATGTTAAAAAATGGAAAGACATTCCCTGTTCATGGATCGGAAAAATCAACATTATCAAAATGGCCATACTACCAAATGCAATCTACAGATTCAGTGGAATTCCAATAAAGATCCCAATGACATATTTTAAAGACATAGAACAAAAATTACTGAAATTCATATGGAACAACAGAAGACCCCAAATAGCCAAAACCCTTTTGACAAACAGAAGAGAGAATGGAGGTACTCTTCCAGACTTCAAACTATACTACAAAGCCATAATACTTAAAACAGCATGGTACTGGTACAAAACAGACCAATGGATCAGAATTGAATACCCAGAAATAAAACCACATATATACAGTCAACTAATCTTTGACAAAGGGGCAAAAAAACATAACCTGGAACAAGGATAGCCTCTTCAGTAAATGGTGCTGGGAAAACTGGATCAAAACTTATAAAAAAAAAATGGACCAGGACAACACCCTCATACCCTGTACAAAAATTAACTCAAAATGGATAAAGGACCTGGAAGTGAGACCGGCAACCATAAAATACATAGAAGAAAACCTGGGCAAAACCCTTCATGAATTTCACCTCAGAAATCCATTTGGGGAAACAACTACGGCTTACAAAAAAATGAAGGAAAACATAAACAGCTGGGACTCTATCAAACTAAAAAGTTTCTGTTCAGCAGAAGAGACTAAACAAAACAAAAAGAAACCCAACCAACTGGGAGAAAATTTTTGCCCTCTAGGCAAGTGACAAGGGTATGATAACAAAGATCCACTAAGAGCTCCTAAAGCTCAACAAGAACAAAGCAAAAAACCCACTCAAAAAACGAGAAGAGCTAAAAAGACACTTCACCAAAGAGGAGATACAAATGGCTAATAGGTGTTTGAAAAAATGTTCCACATCATTAATAATCAGGGCAATGCAAATTAAAACCACACAAATTAAAACCATCTTACACCAGTAAGAACGGCCCATATAAATAAAACAGACAACAGCAAATGTTGGCACAGATGTGGAGAAAAAGGAACTCTCCTACACTGCTGGTGGGAGTGCAAACTGGTCCAGCCACTATGAAAAGAAAGCACTTTAAAAAGGTAAAAGATTTTTACGATCTAAGAAGAAACCAGAGTATAAAAAGAAAGCACTTCAAAGTATTTATCTGATAACTTCTGAATGAGAAGTACTTAAAATCTTGTGCATCTGTTTCTATTGAAACTGTTCATTTCTCTCTCACCTTATGCCTTCCATTACATTTTCTTCACTGACTGGATTCATGTGGGGTTTTTTTGGTTTAATTTTTAATTGAAGCAGCATTGATTTATAAAGCTGTATGCAATTTATGCCATACCACAATAAAGACATAGAAACTGAAATGTAATTCAAATTATAATAAATAGTAGCTGACCTTTTACTTTAGAAAGAAGCTATTTCAAAGTCTTTTAGATCCTCAACTGTTTTTATTTTTTGAGGTGTTTTAGCTCCTTAAACATTTTTTATCATATTCAATGATTAAACTATTACTTGTTTTCATTTACAGATTCCTTTCCATTCCAAAAGGGTTTTCTTACCTGAATGAAAGGGGTTATGTAGTAAAACAATTGGAAAAGTGGCACAAGGTAATTTCTTATTGAATGAGCATATAAAAATTTACATGTTTTTATCTTGGGAAACAGATTTGTAAATTTAGAAGATTTTTTAAAGTATCGATGTTTTGGAACTAATGAGGTCAATTATTAAAATATTTATGTGAAGTTAAGTCTTAAATTCTATATAAAGTCAGTTTAAAAATTAGTTATGATAGAGAAACTGAACAAAGGGTCAGGAGGAAGACAAAACTTGCAAGCTGACCATCGTGCTGAACTATACAGCAGGGGATGGAGAGACAGAGGAATCAAAACTAGGGGTTGGGGGACTTGTGGTAATGGATCACAGGTGCTATGGTGAGATTCTGTGGTAATGCAAAAACTATGGGATTACACGGATTGTATAGAAAGTAACAGTGATATAAGAAAAGAAATAAATTTAAATTTAAAAATCAACACGTATTTTTTGCTATGTATACATTCTGTTAATATTTGTTTTTTTTTTAATATTTTATACAATTTTGTTCTTTAGGTTATAACCTCTATGTTATTATTTTTCCCCCTCCATCCTCCCTCTGGTGCCCCTTCCATTCTCTCAAACCCTACTCTCTGTTGTTTATTAGCTGTGCTGAGTCCATTAGTCTCTTTCCTATGTTAGTGTCTTTTCTCTGGGTGAGGAACTGCGTTGTTGGGTCCAGGCGAACTTTGCTGTTAGATTTTCAGTCTTAAGTTTGCATTGGGTGGCCAGGTTATATTCATTTGTGATCTGTCCATGTTTTCTTGCTGTAGGCTGTCCTCTCCAATCCAATCCCATCTCCATTGCTTTGCTGTTTTTCCTTATGGCTCTGGTATCGGACTTAGGGGGTCTTGCCCCCAGCCACTGTTGGTCAAGAAGTTTCTCTGTTAGTTCAGGCTTCTGCGAGTGGGCTTTGAAGATCATCTCCTCTGCTTCAGTTTGCAGTTTAGATGTAGGGCCCATTATCCCCTCTTTGGTCATCCTCTCCTCCCATAATGAGGGGAGGGTGTGTTGCTCTCCTTGAATGTATCTCCAAAATAAAGACCCAGGTCATGGCCCAGAGAGTGCAGAAGTGCTCATGGTGACATCCTGTCTCTACGGTTGTTTTTCTGGTCTTACATGCACTGGTTCACTTGTTGTGTCCAGCTTAGGCCTGTGGGTTGGACTTTTGTCTGGTCCCTCACCCGTTCTATGTTGGGGTTGGTGTTGCACATATTCTGGTTCCTCTGTAGTTTAGCTGGAGTAAGAAATAAGAGATGGAACCACCCCCCCTCCCCCCCACCCCCCGCTTGCCCCAGTGCTGCCACTTATTGGCGGGTGGGACCTGCTCTCCCCACCCCGTCTCCTCTCCTGGGGGACTCACCGGAGAGGCCTGACCCCCCCTCGCTCCCTGCTGGCAAGGAAGCTCGGAGAGCCAGGACCCGGGCTGCAGACAACCACCTATCTGCCTGCTGGCAGGCAGGGCTCAAGTCCCTGTCCTGTTCCCACGAGGAAGCTCCCAGCGTGGGGGCTGGCCTAATATTTGTTTTTAACTTAATGACATCTACTGATATAATTTGTCTACTTACTACCATTTCTTTTAATCTTGGGCTTCTTGTAAAGCCTACAGATTTATATGAACCCTTTTAAGTTCAAACTAAAGTATTTTTTCTAAAACTAGGAAGCTTGAATAACAGTTCTACTAAGCAGATGAAATAATCTAATTAAATTTATTTTAGGATGCTCCACTTCTTTCTATTGTAAATAATAAGAAACCTAGGAAGAGGGGAATAATTTGAAGATAATGGATAACTTCCTAGCTGGTCATTACCGTGGTTTCATTTTGTTTCTAACATTATAAATTTTTAGACTATCTTAGAAACTGAGACAATGCTCAGTCTTAATAGAAGTAATTGCTTAGTTTTCCATTGCTGTAGATAATTGTTTATATTGTTTATAAGCTATGTTTAATAAGGATTCATTTTTTAGAAGTACTATATAATATGTGTGCTTCAGGCATGAAGTAATTCAATAATTGATGAATTGGAGAACTGAGATAAAATGTGGTAGTTTTATTTCCGAAATAGACGCTTTACTTAATTCAATTACCATAATAAAGTTGGTCACCTTATTATACAAATTGCAATATTATGAAATTACCAAGTCTGGTGCAGTAATTTCAAATAGTAAATGCAAAATAAAATTGTTATAGAAAAGACATGTGTTGGGCATAAGGGAACATAGAAGAAGGATAAATGATTCTGTTTTGGAGACTATCAATAAAAGTCAGATAGTTTTAGTAAAAGTGGTAGATGTAATGTTTGAAGTGGTTTTGAGGACTAACCAAGGAAATTGAAAAAAGATGTTCAAGGAAAACAGAACAGAATAATAAAGATATAAAGTACTGAAACTTAGCAATCTTGTGAAGAAAGCTATATTCTACTGTGGTTGGGGCTAAGATAAGTACAAAGTGGCAACATAAATCTGGAATGGTAGCATAAGTCTGGAATTTATAAATTATAAATCCACTATGTCATAACTAAGTTTATAGGAAGAAGGAAGCAGTTCAAGAATTTGAAGACTAATCATAGTAGACTGTTTTTTACAAGCATGGTAGGTTGCAGTATAGAAGTTAGAGCATCATAGGTAAAATCTGGGAATATTGAAGCCACTATAAAAGCAGGAAGTGATAAAAGCATGAACTTGACTGGTGGTGAGCTGGATAGGAAAGGGATTCATTTTCTGGGCATTTAAAAAATTAGATGGGCAGGATACGTGGACTAATTGGATGTAATGATTGAGTAGTTAAGCTTTCGTCATAACAGTTTCTGAGTATATGAGTCACAGTCTTATGATATGAGTCACAATCTTATGATTGTGACTATAAAAAGTGATCTTTGGGATGAAATAGTGTACTTAAGTATGATCTGGTAGCCTGTCTGATGACCAGAAAATATTTGAAAATGTGGGTTCAGAAAATGTGAAGAACATGAGAGAGAAGAAAAGGAATTGGTCCCTAAAGAATCTCTTGCTTAATGTGGGGGAGGGGGAGAAGATAGAAAGAGGAAAAGGGAGGGAAGGACAGGGGTACTGAGGGGGAAAAAGAAACCACACTCAGAATAGTGTCACTCAAGGGTGATGCCATAAGATAAACACTGGAAAATAGGCAGGTTTGAAGTAGGATTGAATTTGATGGATTGTTGCTGAATTGCAGTGAGTTGTAATTTGTTGGAAAGTAAATGGGAGATTTAAAAATAAAGCTAATAGGCGGGGGAGGTGAAGGGCACAAAAGAGCAGGATGATTAACAGGTGTTACGGAAGTGGGAGAGTCCTGGGCTACACAATAATGTAGTATAAATACACATATATGTAAAATTTAAAAAAATCAACCATCACAGAGATAGTTGACATTCTCCGTGGATATCTCTTCTATCCTATTCCCCATTATACATTCCCTGAAATAATGTATTTATACATTATACTGATTATTATATACTGAAATTATTATATACTGATTATTATATACTGATTATTATATACTGATTATTATGTACTGAAATAATAATCAGTACACTGGATTTGATGTTTATCATTCCTGTGGTATTTGAAACTTAAATTACACGTCAGTAAAAAATATATTATTTTTCATGGTTTGTAATTTTGTAATGATGGTATTGTAATATGCATACCTATCTGTAACTTTTCTTCCCACAAAAAATTTAATTAATTAAAAAAAATAATAAAGCCAGTATATGATCCACTCTTAATGAGAAGGGGAAGGGAATTAACTTACTGATTGCTTATCCGTGAACTTAGTGCTTTACAGGTATTAACTCACTTAATCCTCCCAGTAACCCTCTGAAGTGTATTCTGTCATTTCTATTTTGTGAATGACAGTATGGAGAGTAAGAGGAGTAAACTAATTTATCCTAAACTAGAGCTTCAAAATAGGAGAAAAGGGACGTATTTTTGTTTCCAAAACCCATATTCTTTCCACTATTGTAATTTCTTGCCAGTGACTGGCAGCATGCCATGAAATAATACTCTCTTTTTCAAGGTAATATAACATCCAGGCTAATATAATACAGAAATTTCTCTCATTCAGTTTAAATCTTCCTTTCCCCAGCCCACACCTAATAGACTTAGAAACTTACAGTTGAGTTTATGGTTAATTTCATTCTTTGGTGCTCATATCCTCTTCATTTATTAGCTGCAGGTTTTGAAGCTTTCAGGTTTTGTACAAGAGGGTGAGAGGGAGGTATAAGGAGTTTTATACAGTCTCACACTTTAGACATTTGTTGCATAGAGTTGTTAGCTTGAGTGTGACAGATTTTTTATGTTGGTTCATTTACTTGAGGTTACTTTCATGAATTCTTCAAAGTGTCACTACTGGCATTTTCTCATTTGTGATTTTCTTGACAAGTACAAAGACACCTCTGACTTCTTACTTATATGTCCCTGAGTAGTTAGTGATCACCTCTCTCTGTTGGACCTTTTAGCCGGAATCCTACACATAACAAATACCAAAAACTTTGATAGTTATATAAACTATATACCTGAATTTTGCTAGTGTTTTCTAAATGACTGCCTTTTATCAGATGATTAACTGGACAGTAATACATGAATGTAACTACTCCTGCGTTAAGCTCATACCTACCTGAATAGATTTATGTACTGAGATTTTCATGTATAGAGTATAGTGGTGGTAGTAATAATTATATGCTGATAATATTACTATTAAAATCTCACATTGCTATTGCAAATTAGGAAATAAAGAACAGGAAAATAAAGTTTTTAGAATCTCTAAGTAGGGAATTAAGCTAAACCACCAAATTCAAATAGTCTGAAAAGAAAAATTAGTCTCTGTGACCCCTGATTCAGTCTTTTCTGAAGGTAATATCTGTTAGCAATTTATTTTATATACATTCAAATATATTTTGTAATCTATATGTATTCATTAAAAATACGAATGAACTCTACAGCTCCAGATAAGATTATATTAATTACATTTTTTCATTAAGCAATATATCTGAGATGTTCTTGGAGCTTTAAATCTATCTTTCTCTTTAATAACTGCATAGTACATTATATGAGTGTACTTCAGTTTTATAAGTCAGCATTTTAGTTACATTTCCAATGTTTTGCAAATAGTATTGGCTGAATAGTATTGAATATTTGTGAAAATATATCTAATTTGATAAAATTCTAAAAGTATAATTTAGTCCAAAAAGTACATTAGCTTGAAATGTTTGATAAAAACTGCCAGAATGTTTTCTGTAGGGGTCTACGAATTCTTCCCAAGCAGTGTTAAGTTGAGATATTTTACAATAATGATGGCAGTGTGGTTGACTCTAAATTTAAAGAATTTAGCTAGAATTTTTCCAAGTTTTAGTTGGATTTTTAATTTATTCTGATTGCATCATGAAAAAGCCAAGGTTTTTTTGTAATAAAATTTGTAAAAATAATAGAACTCAAATTTGTTTGAAAATTGTTACTATCTTTTGGGGTATATTATTTTGAGGCTAGTTGTGTTTTGTTCTGTTTTTCTTATAGTGGGAAAGGGGTTTAAATAAAATGAAAATGTTCTCACTTGTATGGATCCCAAAAATATTAATTAAAAATGAAGTGGGAAGTATAAGCAGAAAACTTTTGTGTATAAGAACATGTGCATTCATAATACCTTGTTTCTAACCTTTGCAAAAATATCTAAAACTCATGTTAGTTTTTCTCATATTGAGATTTTGCTAGGTACCCAACATATTACAAAATTAGTGAATCTTGTTATGATGCTATATACAATCAAAACAATATTATTTTCTAGGAATATAATTCAAAATATGTCGACTTGATTGAGGAACAACTTAATGAAGCCCTTACTACATATCGTAAGCCAATTGATGGTGATAACTATGTTCGTCGTAGTAACCAAAGGTACAATCTGCTTGATAGAATAATTTATTGCTGATCCTCAAATATAAAATTTAAAACAAGTTCCTTTTAATACTCTTATACACCCCAGTCTCTTTCTCTTACCGTTGCACTGAAATCAGCTAAATTATTATTTTTACAGAGAAATTTTTATGCCTTTCCACCTCCATATTTTATTTAAGCAGGGGATTATATTTAATTCAGTATTTAGTACTTTATTACCAGTTGTTGTTTTAACTAGCATATTTATAATGAGTCAGTCGTTTTATCAATCATCTCTATTATACTAGATTACAGCGTCCTCACGTCTACCTGCCTGTACACCTTTATGGACAACTTGTACACCACAAAACAGGCTGTCATTTGTTGGAAGTACAGGTAAAAACATATTTGCTTTTTTAAATAGCTGCAATAATAAGGGAAAATGTCTTAATATTGCTAAGCTACATCTTTGCAAAAACTTGGCAAATGCTTTAAAGTCATTAGCACAGTTGGCTTTTAAAGATAATGTCTTGTGATTGTCTTATTCATATTATGTTTGTAATCCCTAGAAATACTACTAGGCTGCCTGTATTTCTCTGATTTATGTGTCACCATTTGCGTAGCTAACTTGTTAACCCAATGAAGGTATTAGGTCTTTCCTTTATAGTTCTTAGTAAAAATACACTGAAAGATTGAGTTTCTTCATTTCTTTCGTTAGGAAGTTAAACTGAATCTGATACAAATTATTTTATATTTGAGAAGAGTATAAATTGCTGCTTTGTTAGTGCTTCACTATTTTCATATGCTACATAGAAAGTAATACTCTCAGGAAGAAATTGAGACAGTTGTCCCTTGACTATGTAGTATATCTGTAAAATTTATAATGGTAAATATGTCTTGCAAGTAGGTGTTTTCAATAAACACATCCCTTATTTTAGAGTAGTTATAGAAATATTTATGTTTGAATAATCATAACCTTTTCATCCACGTGTTCATTTCATAAGCAAAAAACTATAGTTTTATATATTTTTGTATCTTGTATATGAAGGTTTTTGAGTCACTTGTTTTAATTCACTGAAAATGTAAATGGTTTGTTCAGTGTCCTTACACGCGCACACAAAGAATCTAGACCTGAGGTTAGAATTTTCTATTTAAAAGAAAAAAATGGTAATTGTAGCTAACATTCTTATAGTACTAGGTACCAAGTATTTTGTTAAGCACCTATGCAGTAATTCATTTAATCATTAAACCATGTTATTATTCTTGTAACGATTAGGAAATCAAGGTAGGTCATGACTAAATAACTTGCTCAAGGTCACGTAGTTAATTTGTGCAAACTCTAGGGTATTAATCTGAATCCCATGTCCTAATTCTGCTTCTTAAGAAAGTTTATGTAAAATTATTTTGCAATTTTAAATTTGCAGATATTATTAAATGTAAACTTTAAATAGATCTTAAAATGCTGTAAAAAATATGTTAAAAATACATTGTTACCTATAGGGTATTTTTTTCACTTTTTTTAGAATGTTATTACAGAACTCTGTCACAACGTTCGTACACCAGATTTGGATAAATGGGAAGAAATTAAAAAACTGAAAGCATCTCTTTGGGCCTTGGTTTGTAATAGATTTTTTTTTAATAAGATCTTTGTAATTTATAAATTTTTCTAATTTTCCTATTAACATTAAATAAAAAATTATTTCATTTCAAGCTTGTTCTTAGGTTGATATTCTAAGAGCAAGATTATTACTATCTCCTTTACGTATTATTTTTATATTGAGAAATTGATGATTGAACTATTAGTTTTCTTGCTATGATAAGTAGATTACTAATCCCTAATACTCCTTATTTGAGGAATTTTTTTCACTTTTTTTTTTGGTCTTAAATCTTTAGTTTTGGGGATCTTTCCAAATGTCTTAAAAGAGTTGCTCTTGCAAATATATTTGACATACATGATTTTATCTCTTTCAGGGAAATATTGGCTCATCAAATTGGGGTCTGAATTTGCTTCAGGAGGAAAATGTAATTCCAGATATACTAAAACTTGCAAAACAATGTGAGGTTCTTTCCATCAGAGGGTATGTCATTTAATGCAGAAATCTTTTTAATTAATGTTTTGTTTACAAATGAAAGTAGAGCAAGAGTATTTTATAATTCACTGCAGTCCATTAGAACCATTAATTCCTTTCAAGGAACTTTCAAGTTTCAAGTTTTATCATTAGAACTTTCAAGTTCTAATGATAAAATATTTTTAATGTTAGGTATTTTAAGGAATTCCTTACTTTCTGTGATCATTCAATTTTTATCACTATAATATTGAAGTTAACCTTATAAGTGTATACTGAAAGTGTAGAGTGTGTCCAAATATTCCAGTAGTCTAATAATCCAAATATTCCAATATTCATGACAGAAAATATTTTTCACAGGAAAGATTTTATTTACACACACATACACATTTCCCCTAAAATTACATTAGGTTCTTTAAAATTATTTAAGTGTAACTAACTTTTATTAGGATACTCCTCATATTTATTGTCTCTCATTTGCTCCTAACTGGTTTTAATATATCTTTACACAAACTAAACAATTTGTTGTGACTTTCAAACAAAATTCATACAGATTAATATTCTGTGCTTGTTTTAAGAAACCTCTGCTTGGAGTTATAAACTGTCATTACTACATCTCTTACATACAGGACCTGTGTATATGTGCTTGGGCTCATATCCAAAACCAAACAAGGCTGTGATATTCTAAAATGTCACAACTGGGATTCTGTAAGGCATAGTCGCAAGCATCTATGGCCAGTGGTTCCGGATGATGTAGAACAACTCTGTAATGAACTCTCATCTATCCCAAGTACCCTAAGCTTGAATTCAGAGTCAACCAGCTCTAGACATAATAGTGAAAGCGAATCTGCACCATCAAGTGAGTATCATAACAGGTTCATATAAAGTTAGCCAAGATTAAGATTATAGATTTGTATCTATAATCAAACTTTACGTGTTTCTTTATATTCCTAACTTATTTGTTTTTATTTATGTATTTAAAAAATTTTTATTTTGTAATTTTCATACAATATTGGTCAGGTTTCTAAAGTTGTCATTCCCCTTAGGTATGGCCCTCCCTTCCATGTTGTATCCCTATCTCCTCACCCTCTCCCCCTTTCCCCTGTACCCCAATCAGTCACTCCAGATCTTCACATTGCAAGTTGTTGGTACACTGGTCTTTTTTTTTCTGAAGCATTGACCTTTTTTTACTAATTTATTTTTTAAATAATCACTTTATAGTCTTAAGAATGCAGATCTTCTTTATAACACAGTGTAGCCACCAGAGTGCTTTGCTTTCTCCCTGTTTTCTAAATAGTCTTTGGAAAATCCATAATAGAGTTATATGATTAGTAACAGAAGAACTGTTACTGTTTTTGCTTTTCAGAAAAGGCAAGTTTATTAAGTAACTGTTTATTTGCCTACTTTCTTCATTTACATGTTTTTTAAACTCATTAACTCATTTTTCTAATAAAGATAATTGAACCAGAATTTACTTAATAGATACCCTATTTGATTGAAACACTAATTTTTTAAGTTTAATTTAGTATTGTACTGTTAAAAGAGAGAGTGTCAAAATTCACTTAAAAAGAAAAGTGTTTGTGGTTTTAAGTCCTGTGCTTAAGTGCGGTTAGGTGTACAAAACTTAAGCCGTAGTTCATCTTTTTAAGAAGACATGCAACATTAATCAAACCATATTTCACCAGATCTAAGATGCCATGAATTATAAGATACACTAGTATTTTTATTTAACATTAAAGTAGGGGAATAAAAGCTAATGTTAAATGAGAACATAACACTAATTGCAAGATGCATCCTGATTTTAGAGATTCAAGTATGAAAGATTGATCTTAAATACATCTTAAAACGGATGAAATACAGAATTACATGTTTATTTAGGCTTTTATTTGGCCTTCTTTCAAAATATATCTAAGGTGGTTTATACAAAACAGAAAAGTTAAAGAATGATTATAATCTTCAAGATGGAATTAGGCACCTGAGATGAGTATAAGAGTTGGTCATTAACATAATTGGTTAAAATGTAAATTTACTCTCTGTAAGTATAATAGTGAGAATTTATTACTTTTAAGATTGTAATTTTTCCTACCTGTTGTGATTTGAAGACTATGCACCATGAAGCTTACCAACTGAGAACATCCATGATCAAATTTTTTTTTCCCCTTTAATTTCATCCTGAATATTTGGAGGTTTTGAAGACTATGTTAATCAACAGACATGTCTATTAGCTGTGCTATTGTGAATCTTATAGTTTTTCTTAGGAAATAACAGACTGTCATCAGTGCCCTAATTTTTCATTTTATTCACATGAATACTGATTTTGGACTTTGGGTCTCAGGGAAGTTCTTATTCTATATTCCAGTGGTTAAACCCTAAGTCTTGAAAATTTCCCCCCTGTGACTATTAAAAACAATTGTCCTAAAATGTGCCAGTGACACTTGCCATGAATTTATCCCTTTTTTATACCCTCATTAATCAGTCATTTAATTTTAGGTATGTTCATAATGGAGGATGACAGATTTGGCAGCAGCTCTACTAGCACATTTTTCCTTGACATCAATGAAGATACAGAGCCAGCATTTTATGATCGACCTGGACCTATAAAGGATAAAAATTCATTCCCTTTCTTTGCCTCTAGTAAACTTGTGAAGAATCGTATCTTAAATTCTCTTACTTTACCTAATAAAAAACATCGTAGTAGCAGTGATCCAAAAGGCGGGAAGCCATCATCAGAAAATAAGACAAACAACAGGAGAATCAGAACACTTACGGAGCCCAGTGTTGATACTAATCATAGTGATGATTTCACACCCATATCCACCGTACGGAAAACATTACAGTTAGAAACTTCATTTGTTGGGAATAAACACATTGAAGATACTGGTAGTACTCCAAGTATTGGGGAAACTGACTTAAAATTCACCAAGAGTCTCGGTACAGAGAATCACAGAGAAAACACAAGCCGAGAGAGATTGGTTGTAGAAAGCTCAACAAGCTCACATATGAAGATACGTAGCCAAAGTTTTAATACAGACACTACAACAAGTGGCATAAGTTCAATGAGCTCAAGTCCTTCACGAGAGACAGTAGGTGTAGATGCTACAACTATGGACACAGATTGTGGAAGTATGAGTACTGTGGTAAGTACTAAAACTGTTAAGACAAGCCACTATTTGACACCACAGTCTAACCACCTATCTCTCTCCAAATCAAACTCAGTGTCCCTGGTGCCTCCAGGTTCTTCACATACACTTCCTAGAAGAGCACAGTCTCTTAAAGCACCTTCTATTGCTACAATTAAAAGTCTAGCAGATTGTAACTTTAGTTATACAAGTTCTAGAGATGCCTTCGGCTATGCTACACTGAAAAGATTACAGCAGCAAAGAATGCATCCATCCTTATCTCATTCTGAAGCTTTGGCATCTCCAGCAAAAGATGTGTTGTTCACTGATACCATCACCATGAAGGCCAACAGCTTTGAGTCCAGGTTAACACCAAGCAGGTAAGCATATATATTTTTAAATGAACAGTATTAGTTGCATTTAACAGGTTTAAATGTGAAGTACTAGCCAGTTTTGATTCTCATAAGCCTCAGAACTGACCTATTAAAATTGTTTACTATGGTAGGCTGTAAGCTCCTAGTTACCCGATATGATTTGAAATGGATTCTTGCAGCTGCGAGGGGGGAAAGAAACTTCTTTAGGCCCTAAAAGTAATCTTACATACTTTGCAAGGACATACTAGTCACAAGCTTTTTTTTATTTATTTCTCGCTTCTGCAAGGATTGATTTTAAAAAGAAGCATGTCGGGGGAATCAGGAGCTTAAGACCTACAATAACAAACAACCTTTTCAGGTAGGTCAATTTAAGGCTCCAAAAGTGACTTTTTTTTTTTTTTTTTGAAGATTAGTGAAATTCTTTTCAATTTGTTTCAAGTAATGTGACTACTAAGTAGGAACCTAAGAATTACAAATGATTTACAAATGATTTTCAAATTTCAGCAATATAGTTTGCCTCTGCATTTTGGAGATTTCTGTGCAATATCTAAAGAATATATCAGGTTGCTCAAAATAAACTATTTTGATTTTTACCTTTAAAGGATAAGCAATGTTAAGTTTGATTGTTGGAAAAATTTCTATTCCTAGTTTGTTGTAGCTGGGCCAGATTTTTGAAAAACATTTCCTAACTTTAGAATATTCATTTGCGTTTTTCAGCTTGGTTATTTATCAAAAGTGTAGAAGTATATATTAAACAGTAAAAATTAGATATTCATATTATTTTAGGTAGTTATTTCTTAAGGTAATCCATTTGACTTATTTACAAATTCTTATAATGTTATCAAGCAGTTTTAGTTCAATAAAGCTAGCTTAGTAGAAGGAATTCCTGGTAACAAATAATAAGTTTTTTCTCCTTTTGTAGAATTCTATGCATTATTTAGTAATGTCTTACCTATTTGGAACTCAACAGCTTTGTGAACCTCATAATTCATAACCTCACAATCAGATATATCTCCAAACAACCCACCAGTATAAATCTATTAAAGTTCATGAATTTATTCAAAGGAGGTGTCTCTGACCTACTTCATTCTTTACTGATATTCTATCAAGCTAGGATGTCAGGTTTTCAGACTTAGAGAGGTGACAATTAGGACTTTCTGTTGGTAGACACACTGTAACAGAAAAGGACAGCTAATAGAATTGGTGGCAAAGCAACTTTTATACTGCACAAGTATTTAAGAATTCAAGGACCTTAGTATCCTCATAGCCGTCAACCAGACGTCATAAGTAATATAGTGCATCAAGAGAAATAGAAATGCCACCACCTTACCGCTCAGTGCAATAAGCAAAGTCCTGTTAACTCTGCCCTGTACATTAGGTACTCATTGAGGTAGACATTTCTATTCAAATTCATTAAAGTATGAAATAGAAAAATTAGTGTTTAAATATTCATAAGAATAAAACAAAAAACTACTCCAAATAACTTACTCCTTAATTGATCTGTATTCCTAAGATCTTATCACCCATAGTCTCGACTTCCCTATTAGGATAGGAGAAAGATAATTTATTTCTACAGTAAAATCCCAAGTTATTGGCATTATAAAGGATGAAAAGACATTTTTAACTTGAAAGACAAAAAAATAAAACCAAGAAGAAGCAAATCAAGAGAAACTGGAACAGCTTGTACAGAGACATGAAGGCATAACAAAATTTCATACTTGTCAAATTTGTGTTTATTCTTCAAATTGTGCTTCATAGTTACTCTCTGACAGGTTTCAGTGGAGGAAAAAATTGTGTTCACATTAGTCATCCTGTTTCTATTTTTATGCTTTGGGTCAGAGAAAATGAAAATGATGATGATGGAAGGTAACTACAAATTTAAAAAGTATGCATACTGATATTTGTGGTGTAATAGAATAATTTTAACAATCTTAAAAATCACATACTACTGAGGTATTTCCTTGGAGCATAATAGAAATAACACACAAGTATTCTTAATTTTGAGCTCCATTCCTGGCACTGAATAAATACATTTGGGCATAGTTCCGTAAATTACTTGATAATGGTGTCAGAGATGCAACAACTTTACAAACTTCATCAATCCAGAACAAAGCCAGGCTAAGCTCTGAATTACTCACTGTTATATTCTAGTAAAATTCATGATTTTGAAGTAAATCAGCTTCAATAACCTCATCTGGTGGATTTTTCACTACATCAGTGGTTTTAAGCTTCTTGAATAGTGCTTTTTAAGCAAATAAAACCCTATTCCTTCCTCAAAAAACATGTCTATGGAAACCCAGTATGTAGAATAATTAAAAACGAAACTATTCTGATTGAATTAGGGATTAGGAAATCGAGTAATCCAATCATGCCCCACCTGTATTCCAGTAGTCCTTGAGGAGTGTTGTGGAGTCTGACTGGTTATAATAGAGAACAATTTCAGTATTTCAAGTACGACTTTTTTTTCAGATGGAAATTAGAGATTATGCTGTGCCATGTTAGTCTTAATAGCCACTGTTCATAAAGCATTCTGTGTGCTTTAAAAAGTTATCCATTGTTTTAACAAAAGGCTACATTAATATCTTTGAAATGACTTAGGTTTCCAGATCCCAATATACTTTATATATAGCATATTGAAGCTTGCTTAGTGCCTTTTATATGCAGAACAGATGCCAAGTAAAATATTTTAGCATGTCTGCTGCATCACTTAGAATCTGTATAAGAAGGGTGTATCTTATGGGAATACCACTATTTGTTGTGGAATTACTATTTAGAGTATTGAGGAAATAACCAATGCTTCCTATCCTGCTAGTAATATTTACAAATGATTACATTATTGTTGTTTTGTGTGTGCTGTATTACACAGATCTTATGTTGATATATCATTTAAGTCACTGCCACAAAAAAGAATGAGTAATTTTACTTTTCATAAAAATATTAGTGGAGTTAAAAGACAGGCTTTTAGTTTTCTACTAGCAGATTAGCTATCTCAGATATTGCAGAGATAGTCTGGTTATATCTCTGACTTTTGAAGTCAGTTTTTTTTTTTTCTTTTTTTTTTTTTTTTACTTCTAGATATTGAAAGTTTTGTTAATTGCTCACCTTTTCACATTTACCTGGGAGACCATACAGCTCTTTTTGGTAATAGGCAGTATGACTGATGACATTTTATGATAGATAGCTGAATAGTTTCAGGTTTCTCTGCTTTCTCCATAAACAAGTTAACAGTGCTTAGTATTTTTAATAGTTTCTTATATGGTCTTATGAAGGTATGAAAATAAACTATAATTTCTTTATGTTATTAATATTACAAATCAAGAGCTAAGTTGGTTTTTTTTTCCCTGACATTATAGGTTTATGAAAGCTTTAAGTTATGCTTCGTTGGATAAAGAAGATTTATTAAGTCCTATAAATCAAAATACCCTGCAACGGTCTTCATCTGTGAGATCCATGGTGTCCAGTGCAACCTATGGGAGCTCAGATGACTATATTGGTCTTGCTCTTCCAGTAGATATTAATGATATATTCCAGGTATCATAATCTATTTTCTTATGAGTTAGTTTCCTGGTTTTTGTTTGCTTCATATAACTGTTTACTAGAAAATTATAATTTAGAATGAATATTAATTTTGGGTAAAAAGATCTTTTAATCCAGATTCATGATGAAAATTATTCTTCTTTTCTGAACTATTTAGATCTTTTTATTCATTTCTCAATCCCCAGAACTTCATTCTTCCCATTTTTCCTATATTAGATTAGGATATTGCCTAATTTATTCATCATCATATTCTTTATTGAAGTCTAGTGAATTCCTAACCTTGCCTTTTAATGACATTTGGTTGATGCCATGATTATTTTTAATTGATAAGTGATTGTTATAAAACTTTATCAATTTGAGGTATACGATACTTCTCTTTTTTTTAACATCCTCAATCCTACCTACCCCAAAGTGGGAAAGCACAGCAGACAAATAAGATGAACCTCATCATATGAAATTCACATATTTTTAGATGGTAGAGAGTACTAGAATGCATATTTGCTCACATATCTAAAGACATTATGGATAAAAGCAGTAATACTTATATCCTTTTAAGTCACCAAGAAATACATACTACTTTTAGGATAATTTGTTGTTTTGTTTATCCTTCAGTAAACTTTTTGTTATAGGTTCATATGCTATAATAATTCTGTTTAAATTGCATTTCATTTAATTTTGATAATATTTATATAGTGGGCTTTTTACAACAGGATTTACCATTTCTTATGTCTATTTTAGGTAAAAGATATTCCCTATTTTCAGACAAAAAACATACCTCCTCATGATGATCGCGGTACAAGAGTGTTTGCCCATGATGCAGGAGGTAATAAGTGGTTTTTGTTCTCATGAAATTTCTCTTTATATTAAAACATTTTTAAAAGAAAGTTAATTGAAAAAAATTTCAGTAGGATGACACTAAAAATTCAGGTATACTTAGTTTTGGATTAACTTAAAATTTATGCCAAAATAATTGGGTCAGTATAAATTTAAATCACTTCTTTAAAAAATAGTCTTTGTGCCTTAAAGCATTTTTCTAATTAAGTGCCAAACCTCTCAATAAGACAAAAACAGGATAAATTGCTTATTTGTTTAAAAAGTAATACATGAAAGAATTGAAATACTAATCATCATAGGTCTAAGTATCAGTTGTTTGAAAAGGAGGAGAGATAAAGATCTCCTTACAGTCATCTCTGATATGAACTGTAATATTTTAATAAGCATATGCCTATTACAAGTTCAAAGCTACTTAATTTTTAATAAATACACAGAATTACTTCTTTTAGATTCAGAAATACTTTAGACTCAGAATTAGTACTTTATACAAATATTGAGGATAATTGAAGTGATGACTTAATTATGTAATCTTAGTTTTCCATTTTGCATTTAAAAATCCATATTAAAATAATATAAACATACCTACTAACTTTATTTTCCTAATTTAAGTTAGATTATTCTTTTTTCCCCTCAGTAAACTGGAATTAGATTTTTCAGTCATAAAAAGAGACCTAGCTTTCTTCTCTACTTTCCCAATTAAAAAATGTCGTAATTTAACACACCTGATAGTATTGTCTTTGAAGCTATCTTTATTATGTTTTGTATTTACTTTTGTGCAGGTCTTCCATCTGGAACTGGAGGTCTTGTAAAAAACTCTTTTCACTTGCTCCGACAGCAGATGAGTCTTACCGAAATAATGAATTCAATCCATTCGGATGCTTCTCTATTTTTAGAAAGTACAGAAGACACTGGACTTCAGGAACATACAGATGATAACTGTCTTTATTGTGTCTGTATTGAAATTCTGGGCTTCCAGCCCAGTAATCAACTAAGTGCAATATGTAGTCATTCGGGTGAGTGGTGTTATCCTTCTAGATGAATCTACTTGAATTTGAGTCTCCTCCAGTCACAAATCATCTCCCAGTCCTACTAATCATTCTTCTTACTACATTCTTAGTATTTCAACCTTTGTTCAGCCCTTTAACATCTTTCTGTGGGAGATGGGATATATAGACACCATTACTAATTTGAAATTTTTGAACATATTCTGCTTTTTTTGGTGATTGTAGGCATGAAAAGTGTATTTTCTCTGCTCTTCCCTCTTATCCCTCCCTTGTTCATAAAAATAACATCTATTTAGTAAGTCAGCCTTAAAGTATTAGTGTAGTTATCATCTCTTGGTGAACACTGCTTTGCCACTCAGAAAATTTTTCCAAATTTCTTCTTGTTATTCTGATTCAGAATTTCCCAGCTAGTAGGTTACAGCGCACTGAAAAAGGAGATGGGTATGCAAAGATATTAAGCCCCTCAGTGATACCAGGCCCCTATGGGGTCTGGGTGTTACAAACCCCTGGACTTGGCATTTCTCACTATGAACAGCCTTGTCCATGATCCCAGTGTTTCTAAGTTATTTACATTTTCCGTGAAGAGTTTCGGAAGTATTCTGATATATCACGCACAGTAAAGAGTGAGATTTTAAATCATTTTGTACAATGTACACATTGTTTATAAAGCAGCTTCCTACAAGTTCTGCTTCTTTATTTACTCATTCAACAGATACTTAAGCACAGCAGTGCTTTACTATACTGTTTTCTGCTATTTTGAGGTGTTAAGATTGAGGAGCAGCAAGGGGTGAAAAACTTAATTAGGAAATGGTTATAATTTGCTACTGATACCCATTTCAGAGATCTGAAGGGAGAGAGGCTAATTAAAATTTTAAAAGTCACTGGATCAGAAAAACTTTAAAGTAGATGGTAGGGAAACAGTTACAGGAGAAAACAAATATAAACATACTGTGTTTACATGCTTTGAGCTTTATTCCAGTGGGGAAAGTGATTGGTTGGTCTGTGGAATATGAATGAATATACTACTATTTTTATAACTAGTGCCATCAATGGATAGCTTATACTTGATAAGAGCAAAGAAATACAACCAAATATGCAGCTCAAAGAAGAGATCTTTAGAAGTTTCTTTTGAGCTGTGATCTAAAGAGTGAATGCAAACTAATAAAGTCTGTAAAGTTTTAGTATGGAAGGGTATTATTATAGGTCTTCTGGTGGTTTGACCTTGAGAAGTAAAAGGGACACCTGTTTGAATGGGAAAGGGGGAAGAAGATAGAAGAGTGGTCTAGACAGTTAGGTACAGAACAGAATCTGCAGCACCCTTGGAACCCTAAGTGTAGTCAGCTTATTAGCAGCATCAACATATCTGAGAACCTGTTAAAAATGCAGCATATCAAACTCAACCCCCACCAGAAAATCAGAACCTGTGTCTTAGACTTCTAGGTTATTTGTATGCATAATAAAGTTAAAAGGCACTGCCATAAGCCATATTAATGATAGAAATTCTTTTTCAATGATAGATAACTAACAATTATCCCTTTACTATTTAATGATCCTTTTAAGCAGACATCAACACAAAACACAAGAGTTTTCATTCTCTAAAACTTCCAATCTGATTTTAGCAGTGGTAGTGATTATTTAAAAAATGTTAAAACTCAGAAGAAAGGCTATTAGAATGGGATATTTAGTAACATTTTATTCTCTAGCACCTTCCCAAATGTTTATGCATTGAATGATTCTAGTGTACAAGACAAAGTGTTGACCTTTATAGTTTTGGTTGCTCATTTTTATTTGGTCCAATTTACATTTCTAAGGAAAAATGTGGTAACCAGCCTAGAAAGGAAAACCTTATTATTGGGTGTTACAGACCATACCATCTGGAAAGAGAGAATGTTACCGTCCCCCCATGCCCTTCCCCCCTCAAAAAACACCCAACTGAATATATGACATCTGCATTTGTATGCAGATGAAAGTGTCAGGAGAATCATGAAGTAAGACCCCAACCACCTGGCCTTTCCCATGTGGTAACTTTTCAGGAGATTCTGGGAAATGCCTGGCCTCCAAATACTGAAGAACATTGGTATAAACACAGCAGAACAGTGAGACTGTTCAATAAGACAGGCTCAAAGCCAAATTTTTCTTTTTAATTAATTAATTCACTGGGCATGGTGGTGTGCACCTATAATCCAAGCACTGGGAGGCAAGAGGACAGGATTGCTTGAGTTTGTGGGTTTGAGACTTCCCCAGGCAACTTAGCGTGACGTGGTTCTCCAAAAAGCAGCCAGTCGCAGTGGCGGGCATCTGTAATCCCAGCTACGTGGGAGGTTGAGGATCTCTTGAGTCCTCAGGATAGGGACTACCCTAGGCAACATAGCGAGACCTAGTCTCAAAAATAATAATAATAGTAATAATTTGATCTTGGCTAGTTACCTAGTTTTGCTGAATATTACATTTTGTGTTTGCTTAAATCTCTAAATAGGAACAATATTTACCCTTTGGTATTATTTCAGTATTTAATAACATGTAAAATAGGCATTCAGTAAGCTCTCTGTAGATAGTAAGTCACATTAAGGTGTTTACTTTAAAAATAATATCAAATTCTGATAATTCAGCATATCAGCTAAGTCAAAAATAATATAGCTGATGATTTTGCAAATCTTTTGATAATAGTTTTATTTTTAAATGTATAATTTTAGTTGCATGTTTACATTTAAGTAGCATTTACCTGGCAGACATATGATTCCCTTAATAACCAACATTTTAAAACTATGCTAAATTCATAGGTCTTCTTTTCCAAGGAATCAAAGCATTTTCTGCTTATTATAGTAGTGTATAAATAGTAACCTTAGGAAGGACTTAGAAGTAAGATGAGGTGGTGATAGTACTATTATGTGGAAGACAACACAGGGAGTGGTGGTTTGTGTTGACACTGCCCTAATTTTCTGGATGTTTTAAAAAGCATTTTTTCCCTCTATTCTGACAATATGCTTCTAGTAGAAAAATTAGTAGACTAGCTATGGAGGTCTTGCCTTCTGGCTATGTGTGTGCCTCCTTTCTCTTTCATGAAATGAAAACTTTATTAATATACAATATTTTTTTGTGTTATGTGGAATAGTATCATTGCTTAAAAGGATAACAAAGGACTTCTTGATTTTCATTGGCCCTAATCACTTAATTTAAGTGTTAAAAAAACTTTAACATCTCACCTAGGAAGTACTTTAGCAATGCTTGAATAGTATAATAAATTTAATTCTAAGGAATCAGCTTCTATAGGTGATTCTTATATTGGTAATTATATGGGATTCTTACACTTGTATTTGTTAAATGGGAACGGCAAATCGTATAGTAATGCCTACAGTATAGATCTGTTTAAACACCTGAAGATCATGAAAGGCAAATTTAAAGTAGCTTGAGACCTGAAGTTACATATATAAAATCTCTAATTTTTAACCAAATTTTCCTATAAGAAGTATATTAAATTTGGGAAGAGCACTGGGAGGTGAATTCAATAAGGTGTCTACACTTATTCACCAAGGTGTCTTCACTTTTTGTTTAATATATATATATATATATTTGAATTATTTTAGTTATCACATTAGTTTTGTAATTTAAAATAACAAACTTTACGTGTGGATGTCTTTAAAAATTAGCAAATTTCTTTATCTGAGCACTTTATTTTGAAGCTCTTCGTGGAAAATAACTTTTGAAGTGGAAGGTAATTTATAGGAGTCATCTTCAATATAATAGAAATATAAGCACAGCCATTATAATACTTTAATTGAAATAATGTTCTTTTCAGACCTTCAAGACATTCCGTATTCTGATTGGTGTGAGCAGACTATCCATAATCCTCTAGAAGTGGTCCCTTCTAAGTTTTCGGGAATTTCTGGATGCAGTGATGGAGTGTCTCAAGAAGGCTCAGCCAGCAGCACCAAAAGTACAGAATTGCTACTAGGTAAGTTTTTGGATTGAATTCCAAGCATTCTAAATCTGTACTTAGTTTTGTTATTGCTGATGATAAATAATGTTAAAGTTGTCTCAAAGCTCTAAGTAAGTTTTAGTTAGGCCTGTTTGACCAGCTACTGCACCTGTGGTAGCCACTAGCATATACACTCCTTAGCTATCTGCTTTCATTAGACTTTTGCTCCCCACATGATTGATAGGTTATGCACAGATTATCTCAGCTTTAGATCTTTAGGCAAAGTTTAAAAACAAATCTTATGAGTTATAATTATTTCCAATGTAATGTAAATAAGATGTTAATCTTTTCAGGTGTTAAAACAATTCCAGATGATACACCAATGTGCCGTATACTCCTTCGAAAAGAAGTTTTAAGATTAGTCATTAATTTGAGTAGTTCAGTGTCAACTAAATGTCATGAAACTGGACTTTTAACGTAAGTAAACTGTGAGCATGGGTATTATTTGGTCTGCTATTTATAGTGAAAGATAACTTGAAATACCCTGAATTAGACCATCTTGAAATGTAGTTCTCAACTGTATGACTTATTATGTGTCAGTCTTGATGCATCGATATACTTCCACCAAAATAGCATGGGTAACAGATTGAATGTTGAAACAGATATGTGAATTCAGCTGTCTTCTGTAAGCCAGACAACAAAAGAGGTCAGCAAAAATATGAGAACAGATATTACTCTTCTCATTTTATCATTTTGGAAAATATTTTTTACTAAAATTTATATATTTATATTAGCATATAGTGGTATTTATCTTTTTAGTGAATAAATATTTTGAAATTTTCTTAATTTTGATTTCTGACATGGTAATTGTCAGTAACTGTGTAGCCAAAACAATAAGCTTTTGTATATCCTTAATAATTCTAAGAAAGAGGGTATTCTTGAGAACAAAAAGTGTGAGAAAAGCTGACTTACATAAAACAAGTGATATTTTCTTGATTAAATATCATCCCCTTTTTGTTGTTTCTTATTAAAACTTCAGTATTTTTTATTTCCTGAATTATAGGAACATAGTTCAAACTGAATCTTTAACATCTTTGATTTGCTGCACCACTTAGAACAGTGGTCTTCAGAAGAACTGCACCTCAATTTCCTGTGAGGCTTTAAAAAATTAGTAACAGAAATGCTAAGATACTGCATATCTCCTGACCAGAAACTCTAGGAGTAATGGGTAATAACTTGTGTATTACCCCACCACATCCCACAACTGACTCTGATGCTATTCTGTCCTAGTTAAAATCCATTGTTTGAACAGTGAAGATAAAGTGAGGTAGCCCTGTCTTGGAGATTAATAACTTTAATCTGGGTTTAAGAATTTATACTTTAAAACCTAATTTTGGGAATATTAGCATCCTGTAAACTGATAAATTTTCATTTTGCAATTTCTTATGTTCATGAAAAAGATATTTCTAACTCCCAAGGAGCATTTGATTTTGATCTTGTTAAAGAGGATCCCAAAACTTGAAATATCTAAATTTGTGAGATAAGAGTATTTAATGACTTACATTCTTAGCGCTTACCCCACTTATGTTATAGCAGCATCTGGAGGAAAAACACTACTTTAAGAAGTGATACTAGGGAGCACAAAATATATCAATTGTTATTACAATTTTTGTCACAACGTAGTGTTTCTTTTATTTTAGAATTAAGGAGAAATATCCTCAAACATTTGACGACATCTGCCTTTACTCTGAGGTTTCCCATTTGCTGTCACACTGCACATTTAGACTTCCCTGTCGGAGGTTCATACAAGAATTATTTCAAGATGTACAGTTTTTACAAGTAAGTCGGAATGTTCTCCTGAAATTTATCCTTCAAGAATAATTTTGTATTTAACTTGAAACAAATTATATCTGTGTACATACTAGAAAGTTATTAACAATTTACTACTTCTTTCCTAGATGCATGAAGAAGCAGAGGCTGTGTTGGCAGTACCACCAAAGCAACCTATAGTTGATACATCTGCTGAATCCTGACCTCATATTTATGTTTAATAGATATATATTATATATATTCATATTTGTGGATTTCCTAAAAGCCTCAGAAAATGCTGGCTGACTGGGCAGCAAATACAGAGATATTTTCTGTACACAGTTCCAGCAATTACTGGTACAGAAACAGTTGGAACTACAGACTTCTCTAACCAAAACAACTTCCTCTCTACGTCCATTGAACCATTTTGGGGCTTCATTGTTCATTACCACAATTTTAAGAATTTTAGTTACTGTTGTATTCAAGAGCCAAGCACTGAATACCTGAATAGGTTTTCTGTTTTTGTTTTGTTTTGTTTTTTCATTTTAAATGCATAATTACAGTGGAACAATAATAGGATATACAGAAGCAACCATCACACAGTTATTTCTGATTTCTTTTTTTAGGATGAATATAAAGATGCCTTGTTTATAATAATTCTTGAAAACCAGAAATCAGTGTCTCTGAGGCCACGTCCTGTTATGCAATGGATGTGCTGTAACTGCTGGTGTTAGAGAAGGATCTAGGCCCTTCCACATTTTTCTTAATGTTTGTAACACTACTTCAGAGGTTTATAACCTCAAAGCAAAAGAAGAGCCTCAACTACTCGGGACTTATAAATTATTTTTATGTTACTAAACTTGCATAAGGTTTCTTAGTTGTTTTTCATCACTTCAGTTTTGTTGCAATATGTTGTTTTAGGCTATTTGAACCAATTAAGGTTTTTCACTACAGTTCCTGATTAAAATCAGAAAATCATGTTATAATTTGAAGTATTTCTCTTTTATGGAATGCATATATTTTCAGTCAACTTCCATTTGCATCAACTTCCCATATCATTTTAAGCAGGAACTTGAAGAAGCACTATTTAGACTAAAACAAAAGAAAGCATTAAGTAACACTCTGGATCTCCTAAGGAAATGATAAGTTTGCTTACAATTTACACATTCCATGGGAAAAGAAGAGCCATATTTCCTTTTTAAAAGTCATTAGAGAAACTTGTTACTATGATTAAAAATTGTAGTGAAAAGCCTTAAATACCAAATTTAAAAGTAGCAGTAATTCACTTTTTGTATCAGTGTTCTTGTTTTGCACAAACTAAATGCAGTGATAGGTGAGTTTATGAATACAGTAATTGCCTTTATCACTTTTGTGAAGTTGTTAAGCTGATGAGGGCAAGGTTTTGTTTGCTTAATTTGTATATGTCTAAAGATATTTGGAAATCTTTACAGAAATTAAAAATATATGCAAATTTGTATATAAAAGTAGCATGGCCATCATCATTAGAATGTTTGTAAATGAAAGGATTATCTTTTTTTTTTTTTTGAGGTCTATATATAAATAGAAAAAAAATCCAGCTGGACTGATTAAGACCCTTTTTAACTCATTTGTGTATACCATTTTTACAATTGCACATCAGCTTTGACACACTCATAGTACATTGATTATTGTTTTCCCGTGTTACAGAGTCTTTTTAAAATGAACTTTACTCTTTGAGATCTCTGTAAAAAACCCTGTGAACTAGAAACGTAACTCACAGAGATTTTTTTTTTTTTTTTTTTAACTAGCACTGAAAGTTCCAATTGGGATGAAGCATTTCATCTCACTTCATAACACCTCTTTGACTGCACTTCAGTGAATTGTTCTTATGTGCACTGTGTAGCAACTTAACATTATAACAAAGCAGATAAGGGCTATAAGCTGCTGCTTATGTTGAAAAGTGGTTCTTCAGATTTTCTCTCATAAAATTCAATTGAAGATATAGCAAATACTTTTTTAACTTTAATTTATTACTGAATACAAGTGTTTATTTAAATGTCAACAGTACTTTCAAGAACGTTGTTTGTCAGCTTGGTCTCTGGTCTTGGATGATTAACTTACCTTCCAGAGAACCAAATGTCAGTTAGTAGACCAAATAGTGGTTAAAAACTCCAAAGGAGGTAATATAGTAATCATATTCATAATGGGATTAGCATATTTTAGACATTCATTTTAAACACTACCTCAGTTAATATAGAATATAAAATCTGTGGTTTAATATCTCAAAAGTTAACAGTAACTTTTTTTTCTTTTTTCCGGTCACACACAAATATCCCCCCCATACTTGGTTGGACCCCATCTTAGCCATCCATTCTGAAATGAAGTCTTCGTTACTATTAGCTTGAACAGTTTTTTTTGACTATTCCTTAAAAATATATGTATGTATACATTATAATATTTGCCTATAGCACTTAGTTTGGGGAGACACTCAGAGCTTTATGGATATCAGTAAACTTTAGGAAAAAATGTCTATACTTTAATTTGTAATGCTATTTGGTTGATCCATATTTCACTGACAGGTCTAATACGTTTTCTTTAAGTACTTGTTTATATAACAGTAGATTTTTGTGATAAATGCTCACATGCAGTGCCAAGTGATTAACTTTGATGTTTAAAAACATTAAATTATAGGAGAAAAGATTAGGAATGGTGTTAATTGTAATAAAATTAATTGGAAAAAAAAGTACCTATAAATAATAGATATTACCAGACTAGAATACCAAAATAATATCAATACTGTAGGTTTTCAAGATTTTAGAATTAACCTTATTCCATATAAATTTGTACTATTGGTAATTAAATAATTTGGAGGAATTTGGGCAGTTGTGCTGGTTGTAAACAGAATTTGTAATTGTAGAGTGAATTGTCATTTCTAACAGATTATTTTCAAGAAAAGATTTCAGCTTCACATACCAAGTAGAAATAAGGAAATTAGAAGTTTAGTAATACAAAATTATGGTCTAGAATTTCTTATATTTTATTTTTTTGTTTGTTTATGCTTAGGGATTGAGGGGAAAACAAGACCTTTAATAAAAATTTTTTCTAATACACACTGATAACATAAGGACAATTCTATAAAAAATGGCATTACGAGAGGCTTATGGAGGTACCTACATTATTATACTCCTAAGTTGAATAACATAATGTATACAAGTCCTTTTGTAATGGTGGCTGTTGTTTCCAGCTCTTTATCCAGAGCTTGAGATGATAAAAGCTAAGTTTCTCAGCTCATGTTACATTGGCAAAGTGTACAATGCAGTGTCAGTGTTTATTTACATTTGTCTACTGCTATTTGCATTAAAAATCCTTTTCATTCTGTTCCGAGGATACCTTTTATACCCCCATTTAAAGCACAGATCATGAAGCAATAAAAACCTATCCAATAGTCTGTCATCCAGATTGTTTTCACTGCAATTATTTCTGCATATTAAGAATGAGGTGGCAATTTTGTATTAGATGAGCTTTGTAACCTGCTTTGGGAAATGTCCTTTACAAGTAAGGTTTTCTATTTATGCCTTGTGCTTCCAGTTTTGTATCAAATTCACAGTTCATTGAAACATGGGAGAAAAGACAGTTTGTTGACAGTTCTTAAAGGAAATCTGTTGAAATAAAAGGACATTTCAGATTTTCCAAAATTTAGATTTAGCTGCAAAGGTCTCTCTCGTCTCCCCATTCAGGAAATACATTATTACCCACTTAATTTCAAGAGTATCACTACAGTGAGAGTTGTAAGAGCAAACCAGTAAAATTAATAGCAAAATTTATCAAACAATATTGAAATCTGTGAGAATCTTTCTAGAGGCACTGTAGTTTAGTTCCAGGTTCCCAAGGTATTTTTCATTCATATTCATTTTAAATGACTCACAAAGAATGTGGATTTTTTTCCCCCAATTGGAGTATTTTTGTAATGGAGGGTGATAGCTGTGCCACAGCATGCATAAATTGCACATTTTGTTTGACTTTCTTTATAAAATATTTAATTTGAAATATATAATTTATGCCAAAAAAGTATGACTTGTACTTTTACCACTAAGTAGGTTGATTTAGCACAAAATGTAAAGTCTTAGGGTAGAGGGGAGGGAATAAAAATTTTTCATAGATAGTAATTTAAAATATTCCATTACTGACCTGTCAAAACCCTAAAGCTGCATTGTAAAAGAAATAGTGTAAATTAGTTTTGAAAAGTGGTAAGGGATTTTGGAAAGGAAAAAAAAAAAATCTCAGACTCTCCTTAACCACATGATTTTCTTTTTTTTTTTTTTTTTTTTTTTGATTTAGTAATACGCTGCTACATATTTGGAGGTTCTGGTGTTTGTAAGTCACTGAACAGACATTGAAATCTGATTTATATTGTATAACTGTAACATAGAAAGAAAAGTATTTATATATTTTCCGTAAGAATATTTCATTGAGTTGTGTATAATTTAAATAAGGTTTGTCCCCAAATGGTTTTGCTCACCTTGATTTTTTTTTTTTTTTTATTTTCTTGGTTTTTGTATAATGTGTACAGTTTATGTCAAGGGCATTAAAGCCTCCTGAAGCATAATCTTATCAAAGGGATACATTGTTAATAAAATGTACTTAAAATTCTTAAATTTGTGTTGTTGTGTTTGAAAATTTAAAATACTCAATCTTGTTGATTTGCATCATGTATGAGGCTGTGATTCCCAGTAAAAGGGAGGTCGAGCTACCACAGATTGTTCAGTGACCTCAGTTCAATTCCAAATGTTTTGCACTCTAACATTTCTTTAACTCTTCATTATATCAAACATATCTTTATATTCCTTATTTTTTTTTAATCAAATCATTATAAACGCTTTGGAACTGGATCTATCTTTAGGCAGAAGAGTTCTGGATGGAGGAGTTAGGGATTACTATACAATGTAAGTAATGATGGTGAGTTGGTGACTTTTTTGTTTAAGATATTTGATTTTCCACTCAAAAACTGGCCTGATTAGCTAATTTACCACTACCTATTGGCAAAAGCAAAAATCAAATGAAATGACAGGTTTCTGGAATGGAATTTAGTATCAAAGGTAGGGTCTTTTTACATCAAAATGTATGTTTCACTTTAAGAAGTGCATTTATAGGCCGGGCACGGTGGCTCGTGCTTGTAAGCTTCAGCCTGTGAAGCGGCCGGGGCTAGGGATCGCGGTTCGAGTCCCGCCTGGGGCCCGTAGCGAGACCTAGTCTCAAAAAAAAAAAAAAAAAAGAAGTGCATTTATTTTGGATAATTTGCTCTTAAGTATGTGTTCCACTGTAGATGTCAATCAGCAAAACATTAAAAAACAAAGAGCATAACTTAGGGAAAGCAGAAGTTTGTTTCTTCACAGTTCTACAGGAAATCCAAGATTTGAGCATCAGTGTGATCAGGTGAGGACCCACTTCCAGTCCCAGACTTCTGTGTGCTTTTCTTAGGATCTTGAGGTTTCATTATGAGAACACTGATCCTGAATATGAGTGCTCTATCCTTATGACCTTCTCACCCCCAAGAGTCCCCCACCTCCTAATATGATTTTTGGGTGTTGAGATTTCAGTTTGCAAGTTTTGGCAAGAGAGACTCTCAACTTACTTTGAATTGACTAGCTATACACACAAACATATACACACTAGAGCTTTATAAAACACTTAAAAGGAGAATAATCTGGATTTACATTTAATTTAAATGTTTAGATGTCAGCATCAGTTTACTAATTTTGAAGGCCTTCCATCTTATATCTCAGAATTTTAAAATTTCTACTTTATGTCAAATGTTTAATGTTTTGTAAATAAGATAAAATCCAGCTTTCCATGGGGCTTTTAGAAGAAATATTAGTTACTATCTAATATTCATTTTCTTAAATACACATCTTTCGAACATTAGATTCACTAGAATAAATATGATTAAGGTATAGGAAAGTCAGCAAATACTTCCAGCTCTTATGTGAGTTAAGACCCAGTTGCAGTATCCTGACTGCAACTAAACAGGGCTCCACACTGACAGGATATTCATATATTATTAGCACTGTCCACCATTAAAACAGCCTGATAATTCTGAGAGAACGCTACTAATTTGGTTTTAGGTATGATTCTCTAAAAAGGTATTGTGACTGTACTAGAGAAAGTAGACTCCATTCAGAGAAACATTTACAAATGAAATCATACAACTTAACTTCAAAATAGTATCTGGAGGGAGAGGGGCATAGAGTGCGGATGGGCTGAAACATCCCTGGTTCCATTAGAGCTAATACTAGCTTAATGGGGTCTGGGCATGGTGGCTTGTGCCTGTGAGCTTCAGCCTATGAAGTGGCAGGGGCTAGGGATCGCGATTCGAGTCCTGCCTGGGGCAACATAGCAACACCTAATCCCAAAAAATAGCTGGGCATGGTGGCACGTGCCTGCAATCCCAGCTACCTGGGAAGCTGAGGCTGGGGATTGCTTCAGTCTGTGGTAACCAGGGCAATGAGAGTCTGCAGTTCCACGGGCAAAAGTACCAAGATCTAGCCTCAAAAAAAACAAAAACCAAAAAAACTAGCCTACTGGCATTTGTTAAATCATTCTGTTGTCATATATATTTGAAATTGTTTTATCCTAATTTGATACAAGTTTGAAAGTTGCTGAAAATGCTTTTAAGCAATGCTGTTAAGTGGCATAGAGTCTCGAAAACTGAAGTTTTAAAAACAGATTTGGTGGTGATGAACACTGGAGAAGAATGTATATAGCCAAGACTTTGTCACAGTGATATTGTAGACATAGTTACATAGGTCAGCATTTTCTATTGAAATGTTATTTTTCATTAAAACATCTTCATTTGACTTAGGCTAATGAGACCCAATGTTGAGTGTGCATTAGAATGCCTGAGAGCCAAGAAAATAGGTGTTGGACTACAGAGATTGATTAGGTGGTTTTAGTGGTATCTGAGAATTTATATTTTTATTAGTAAGTTCAGGAGGTGATTTGTCATTCCTATTTGTTAAATCTTCAGTTCATGAAGATAAAATGCAAGAATGAAATGTTTCGATTAAGGCTTGTTGCAACAAAAATGACTTCAAGGTTTTGTGGATTATATTTTACTTTCCAATTTATAACTGCATCATGACAAAGAGAAACAAAGAGGGTAAACGTTGACAATACTGGTCTCAGAGTCTTCTTGGAGACTCACTTTTACTTTATTGGGGGTACCAGTTTTTCAGCAAAAGGCTTAAACATAGGGAAAAAATTAAAAGCCCATAACAGAAGTCCTGGTTTGTGTGGGTATAATTAGGTCTCTTTCTTCTCCTTTACCCTTCCCCACCGTTCTCTTTTTTCATTCTTCTTGACTCTGGCATTTAGTACCCCCCATGCAGACAGTTATTCCCACAGACAGGAGTCAGCAAACAACCCCCCTCCTTGTGCTGGTTTAGAAAGGTTATAAGCGTTAAGAGATGATGGGCAAAAGGAAGAGAAAGGAATTAACATGTAGTTTGGCATGTACTGGCCCTTTCTCCATGTAACTTCTTACAGTGAAGTCTAAATGGTTTCCAACAATGAGGTTTCGTTATATTAGTATAATAAAGTAACTAGATCGTGAAGGTGAGGCTTGATCCAGAAAACCTATTTCAAAGGATGCTAAGTAAAAGCAGGTCATGTACAGATTACTGTTTGGGGAGGGGGGTAGAATGTGAATGGAATTATTGAATAGTTTCCTTTTTTCCTTCTGAGGTAATTGTAAAAAAAATATGCTAGACCACCAGTGTATACTAAGAACTGTTAGTATCTTGACACTAAGGCAGTTGTTGTCAGTCCTACTTAACAGTGGGGAGCTGGGTAGAACATTGGTGAGGCATATTTGGATTCACTCACTCCTTACCAACTGGACAAGATCTATACCCCCAGAAGAGAGAATTTTACTGCATTAGTGAACTGTAAGTTTTTATTACTTCTAGGCAAATCTAAAATCGGCTTTGATACCAGGCATCTGGGATTTGCTCATAAATACCCAGAGTAAGTGAATACTGACAATTAGTGACGTAGTAATAAATTTGTAGCCTTAATTAACATTTTAAATATAGTTCCTTTACTTTGAACGTGGGGGTAAATTTTAATGGAAATACTTTCTCAGTGAAAAGTGGATTTCTAGGACCACAGTCACCCTGTCTAGCATAGAGAGGACAGGCTCTCTGCCCATGTGAAGTGCCAGGGTCTGGAGCAGCAAGGCAGGCCTGTTCCCATGATCCTGCTATTGCCAACAGCAAGCTCCGAAGACCTTTAGTTTCGTGGCTTCTTGATCTTGAGAGCAAGCAAAATTGTAGAGGTCTTAGTAAATTAGACCTGCAAACGGTGACAGCTCACTGGGAATAAGCACCAAGATATCTGATGATGATGGAGTGGTGTCAACCATGCTTCTCTTAATTACGTAGCATAAGTATGAAATGTCGATTAGCGGTAGTGTTCCCCTTGATATGGAAGAGAAACAGAGGGTACACTGTTAGTCTCTGTTTGTGGTGGCACAAGACCCAAAGGTATGGTCATTTGCGTTTTATACTCTGAACAGAGTGCTGGCACTGGGGAATTTGTTGTGAGACTATCCTTTTCTCCAGATATGAGTGAAGCCAACTGGGACACATAATTCAAACTTTCCCCAGCAGGGATTTCTTCCAGGGAGTTCACGTAGTTTTTTTCTAATGCTTTTAGTAAATGTTCAGGTGCAGTCAGTAGTTCCAGTTGGCTTGGTAGGACTTTAGGAGATATGGGGACATGATTACAAGAATTGGAGATAGAAGCTGCCTGATTATAGGTAAAGTTCTCAAAACAGACACACGGTCCAGATCCTGAGGAATTCTTTTCTGTTGGAAGGAGGTAAATGTAGGCAGGCGTGGATGGTCCAGTTTCTGTGACTGAGTTCTTAGTGCCTAACAACTGTATCTTCCTCTCTTCTGGTTTGTTTATAACTTCAATGGCATCTGGAACGCAATCGTTGACATTCATGATTGTTAGATGAGGATGCTCCTGGAACAGAGAAAAAAGAATAGGTAAATATAGTGCGTCTCTGTGTGTGGGTGTGTCTGTGTCTGTGTTAGAATGTATAAAGTGGGTGACTGCATTTAGAGCTTCAGTTTCATTCCCGTTTCTCGCTGGTCACAAGCTAAGTGAAACGGGTAGTGAAAACAAAAGACTTCCCCGGACACAAGAAAGCACAGTTGAACTTCCATCTAACTCATGCCTCTGGCAGCAGAGATAACTTTTGCTCAATCTTCCAGTGGAGGTCTAGGAAAGATCATTACAGCCCTGACGCTGGATGAGTCTCTACTAGGTGTATGGTAATATAGATGCTATCCCAGCATTTACCTTGGATTTTATTAATGACAGGACACTGCTCTTATTAGGATCTGGAATGTCAGGATAACACCTCTCCTTGATCCTAGAAAAGAGTGAAAATTAGACTGGATTTTGCAGTATCATGGAATAGTTAAGAGTGAGAAGCCTGGAGTCAAATTCCTGTGTTCTAATTACTGCTTTATCATTTGTTAGTTACTTGGGCTAGCTACTTAACCCTTCATGCTTGAACTGTCTCATCAGTTCAATTAACTGTAGTGGTGGTATGAAGATTAGGTGAGTTTTTATATCAAAAGCACTTAGCACACTGCCATGCACATAGTACAAAAACCAGCATTAGCTATTGCTATTTAAGTTTTACAATCTTTTTAGTATTTCCTTTGTTTACTGACCTCAAAAGCAACATTGTTAAATAAATTTCATATTCTCATCTAAGCTTCCTTTTCCTTGTCAGCACTTTCTTTCATATTTAATGTGATTTTTTTATCTCATACCCCTTTCTAGGTTTTTCTTACATTTTTTCTCTCATAAAATCTCCACATGCTTACCACTGGCTTTTCAGGGAACACACAATGATGATCACCACAACACCAAAAATCATGGGGAGTATGTAGATGAGTAATATATGGGCTGCAGAAGGAAAAATGATACTTTTTTAATGATACTTTTAATTTAAAGTCTACCAGTGAAAAATACAGCTGGATTAGTAAGCATCCTCTTTTATAAATGCAATTGCACAAAGAGGGCTTGGAGGCTGACAGTCATTCACATGTTCATCTACATCTGTTCGGTCTATTTGCCTCCCTTCTCCATCCCCAACATCTGGCAGTTCTGGAAGGAACAGGGTTGATGTGGGGTCAGGGGTGGTGATATATTTGGAGTGTCATAAAGGAGGGCAGACCTGGATAGGTGCCCAATCCCAGTGCAGGCTCTGTAAAAGACACAGGTAAGAGAATGCAGAAGCCAGCACCTCGACAACTGACTGAATATTAAGTTTGACACCAGGGCAAGGAAAGAACCTTCTTGCTCCACTGAAGAACACTGTGGCTCAAATTCAGTATTGTTGCCCGTAATTGGTTTAAAAGTTTGGATAAATCATGGATTTATAATGTATTGGAGAACCAGCCTGATGAACTATAGCAGGTCCAAATTCCAGATCACTTTTGATAAACATTCCTCATTAAGGTATACAGTAATTCCCCCTAATTGAGATACTTTTCACGACACCCCTCACCCCTGTGGAAGCTTGGACCAATAGATGGTACTTCACCTGCCTACACTTTTTCCTATACATACATAAGTGCGATAAAGAGAGAAGCAAGAGGAAGTTTCCAGGCAATCAGTCAGACCACTCATCTGTTTTATGTAGTAGGAGTCAGTGTAACATGTATTTGTGTGGGTGTGTATTTTAAAGACTTTCATCTAGAAAGACTGAAAACTAGAGCAGAGAAATTTTCTCTAGACAAAACCCAAAGCAACTGTGTGTGGAATCTGTCCATTTTCCTGGAACTTAACAAAGGAAGGAGTTTGATTTGGAAAACTCACAGTGTTCATCCGGAGTTTTGACCTCTGTGAAGGGGAAATCGGGTCCCTCACCAACACTTGTGTACGCGGTGACCAGAAACCAATAGGAGGATTGTGGCTGTAAGTGTTTCACGATGAATGTCTTTTGTTCTGGGTTGTCAATTTTGTATTTGCAACAAACTGTATTATCTGTAGGTAAAAAAAAATGTTTTTCACAGACAATAGTTTTTAAGAGTATGGTAGAGGTCTTGAGAATGAGCTGGGTAATAATCCTCTTGTGGATTAAGGATAGACATTTTGGAACCCATCAAAAAGTATTATATTTGGGTACACAGGCAAAATTTTCAGGACATGACAAGACAAGGAACTAAACATGCACGAGATGAAGGCTGCTAATGCTTCAGGGAGACACACCAATGCAGAAGAGACAAGAAGAGCTTGTAAGAGACCTAAAAATACACCATGATGACCTATAACAAAGGACAAAGGAAAAGGAGTTAACAGAAAAGCTTCCTAGTGGCAGGTTCACTCAAGAAGCTAGGATACTGCAAGTCCTTCTAAAACTACCAGGCCACACAGTATTTCCCATGACTTCCAATACTGGTTCCCAACCATGTGGTCTATGAGAAAAGCTTATGAGCAAAGAATTTAGATGGTCCTGGTGAGAAATGACAGCCTTTTCGATGATTTCAAATAACAAGATACTTAAGGAAACAAAATTTGTTTTCACTTTCCTGAAAGAATTGCCTTTTCAAATCCTCCGTGGCAGTGTATCTCCTTAGATTTCAGATAGACGTGGTAGCCTCGTATGAAACCAGGTTGGGAGCTGGAGTTGGGATAATTCTTCCAATGCAGGGTGAAGGAATGGGGTTTCAGGTCATTCATGAACACCGCAGGGTTGTCTGAGGGAGCTAAGAAAAGAGATTGGATAATGAAAAAGTCATGCTTTGGAGATATCTCTGAGCATTTGTGTATATTAAATGTAGACCCACAGTTGACTGGAGGTTGGAGGAGCTTCTGCCAAGTTAAGAAATTTTTCCTTTTTCTCTGGGGAATTTATACCTTGACAGTATGTGAAAGCTGGGAAGAAGTGGGGCAATATTCTTCTTCAAGCTTCACTTGGATGCCCAGAGACACAGTAACTTGAACAAGTCACACAGAAAATCTGAAATTAAAGACTTTCTTTGACAATTTTGGTCCTAAATTCTAAATAAGGTCTCTGAGAAGACTAAACTAGAGAACAGAAGAACTGAAGTGAGGAGGAAGAGAAGGAAAAAGAAGATTCTGTTCAAAGAGGTAAGTCAAGGAGGACTTAAAGAGCTTTATTTCCCATGCCATGGCAATGCAAAGTTACCAAAGAGTCACTTGGAAAAACCAGGAGTGTTCAATCCAGAAGGTTGCCTTGAGCTAGTTCACATGTTATTGTGCAATCTGGTTCATGCACAACCACACACACCTACAACTCCTGCCTCCTGCATGCCCCAGACAGCTCCTACCACCAAAAGAAGCTCTCGAGAATTGATTTTATTAGTGCGAGGCAATCAAGGACCCAACAGAGTGACTTTCAGCAGATGTGAAATATCGGAGGCCAAAGAAAGTGAATGAGCAACCCCATGGGGGGATTAAAATGGCCCCATGCCTCTGCTGGTGGAATCTTTCTGTGAGGTAATGTTTCTGAGAGGTGATTTCACACTATGTTATCAAAAATCTTAAAAATCATAAAAGAAATGAACAAATATTTATGAAATTTAAACCTTTCAACTCAAATCTCAACCCCTAGGATTTCTTTTAAAAGCCATTTTCATGGGATATGGACAAAGATTTGCTACAATGATGATCCAGATACTGCGTAACAGATTGGACAAGGGGAAAAGAGACAGAGATTACACACTGGGAACTGCTAGACACCTGAAGGTGAATTCTATAGTTTATAGCTGAAAAGCATAATCACATCCTAAGTGTCTAATGACCGGTGATATGATATATATAAGTAGGAGGTACTTTGCCATCATAAAAATGATATATAGTTAAGTGTAGTTACTGCCATGAGTAAAATGCAATTTACAAGCTGCATAGAGTCCATTTTCATGCAAACTGTATATACATATGTAAGAAAAAGAAATAACAATATAAATAAAATATTAACAGAATATTTCACTTTGGGTGACAAAATCAGCAACGATTTTGTCTTCTTTTGCTAAACATTTTATAAATCTATTAATCTACCATTTTATAAATCTAGCAAAAATGTTTTATGTTTGTGTCATTGAAAAAATAATTTTAAAGAACCTAACTTTTAGACTGGGACACTGAAATGAGGAAATCTTCCTAAACCCAAAGGGAGGAGTTTGCTGGTGAACACATTGAACACTTCAACTTACCCAGTTCCTGGGAGTATCCAGTTTTTTTCTCTAATAAATTAGCAGATTGTTCTGTAGAAACTCCATAAATTCTAAAGTCGTAGCGAACCCCTGGTCTAAAAGCATCTAGAGAAGAAAAACCAGATTTTTAATAACACAGTGAAATTCTCTTTATTTCTGAAAAGGAAAAGAATAAAAATTAATCAGTGTCTCCGTCATATCCTTTCAAGGATTTCTGCACTTCATCTCCACTATGTTCCCTCCCTCCTTGGAGTATTCCACTGTTCAAAAAAAACCTATAGAGACAGTCCTGTATATCATCTTCTTGAACAAGATCTCTCCAACATGCCCATATCCATGTTCAGGATTTTACAGGATGCAGAAAACCATCTTAAACTCTCCTCCCACTCTAGCAACTTGCTTTCCCCCTGCCCTGAAATTCAAGTGTCTTCAAAGCTTTGCCTTCACTTTCCCCTTTCCTGCTTCACAATACCCCTGCCATCCACCATATCCCCAGCAGATGGCGCCACTGACATCCCTGTTCGAACCAGAAACTTGTTTGGGGTCCTTTGACATTGCTGAACTAGTCAGTACAGTTCCAATGTGGGAGGTAAGTGTTCATGTACTGTATGTTTCACTGATAATGAATATTTGATGCTTGATGCCCATGAACTCTGTGCTAAACATCCCCCAAATCCATGCACGTCTTTGCTTTTGTAAAAACTGCACAACAGAATGGCCCTTTGCCATTCCTTTGAGATCACTAATTTAGAGGGAAAAAACTCACAGATATGAAAACTGCCCTTAGGCTGAGGCCCAGCTATTCTTGTAAAAGTAGTTTTAAAGATCATAGCTTTGGTCACATCATCATAAAATATGAACTCTTAGTACCATATTGGATTTATAGGTTCAAAATGATTAATTTATTAATAATCAGAGGTCTAGAAGTCCTAGTTGGACTTGCTGTAAAGTAGATAGAGCAAGACAAGAATATGGAAGTTCCTTCTTACCTGTGCTGATGACTGTGTGTGTGGTATTGGGGCCCAGCTTTTTCCACTGGCGATCACAGAGCAGGTTCCAGGGCCATGCACACCACTCCACCACATAGCCCTGCACATCCCCAGACTGGGGTTTCCAAGACAAAGAGATTCCATCCTCTGTGCCATTAACTCTCTCTTCTTCAACATCTTCTGTGCATTACAGAGATAACAATACTTCAGATGACAATACTTCAGATTTAAGGCTGGGCATGGTGGCTCATGCCTGTAAGCAGCAGCCTAGGAAGCCAGAGCTGGGGCCAGGAATCGCTGTTCGAGTCCTGCTCAGGGCAACGTAGCGAGACCTAGTCCCCAAAAAATAGCTGGGCATGGTGGCATGCGCCTGTAATCCCAGCTACCTGGGAAGCTGAGGCTGGGGATCACTTGAGTTTGTGGTACCCCAGGCAACGTGCGCCTGCAGTTCCACAGGCAAAAATGGAGAGACCAAGTCTCACAAAACAAACAAAAATAAAACAATACTTCAGATTTAATTGCCTGTGTATTTTAAAGAGGTCTATATGGAAGAAAGAAAACCCTGAGTGTGGAGACACTTCATGGCAACAAGGTTTTGGGCAGGGGACTGTTTTCATAGGTGTTTCCTATGAAACATCCTGTTTTTTCCTTTGCAGTAAATACAATCCCTACCTTCGGGGGGGGGGGGGGCTCAGCCAGACCTGAGACCCAACTCAGCACCTAAAACAGGACTTAGAAAACTACCACCACAGACAGTCTCTCAGTCTTGTATTCACATGACTCTGATGCTTTTTGTTTTAAGATTTTTGAAGAGCTGTAAAAGTAAACAAAGATTTGAAAGCAGGGAGACGGTAGGGCAGATGAGTTCAAAAACACCCTGCCGACATGAGCCTCATGATTATGAACATGTGTCTGGAGAGCACCGGGCCTGCGCAATGTGAATGCAGACACCCCTGCTAGAAACCAGGGATAAAAGGGTGGCCTCACTCTATGGGCAGAGTGGGTCTGGGTTGTTGTCCTACTGTGTGCTGTCTGCTGATTCAGCATTAAAGGCAAGTAAAACCTACGAAAGGCCCCCAGATTATCTTTTCATCTTCAAGACTGACAATGAACCTACCTGGTCTGGGATGGCTGTAAAACAGAGACTATAACATGCAAAATCTACAGTTTTACTGTTTCTTTAACCCAAAGCGTTGCTGGCTCTTGACCTGCTTTCAAAAAGTATGTTAGTTGTATGGGTCATTCAGCTTAATTTGTCCACATAACATGGCTGCCCCTGGACTACTTATGACTTCTGAGATGTTAAGGGAAGAAGTTGAGGGCAGAGAATAAAACAGTTCGGGTAGGCCATCAGTCGGATCGCTCAAGGACATATCTGAGGCCACCACCTCAACTTATTTTATATATTAGGGTGGTTTGCCTAAAGTCCATTGATAGGGAAAAATAAATATGATTTCAAAGGACTACTTGTTATACTGATTTCAAGCAGGATCAGCTGAGACCTTGAGGGGTGAGAAATTCTCCTCTTGCCCAAGGCTGGTTTCCCAGCCCTGATCTGGAATGAAGCAGACCCTGATCAAGGACTGGACATGCTGGCAGTGGCTCAAAAAAAGCAATCAGTATGTGACTCTTCCATGGGACAGAAGTACACTAAAACTTTATTCAATGTTTATCTGAAATTCAAATTTAACTGAACATTCTGTATTTTATCTGGCAATCCTAATTACAGTTGAACATTGATATGAAAACACAGTGCTAGTAGACTTTTCAGGGTCAAGTTATTATTGAGCTGGTACAACCTGAAGAAATGCGTAACCCAAAGTATTAAACAAAGGATTCTCCAAGAAGACCTTGAAATCTCTTTCCTACATGGTCAGCGTGGTCTACCCCCATCAAAGAAATGCATCTTTCTCACACTGAAGCAGACATTTCCCACTTCACTTATCCATACTGACCAAAATTTCACCCGAACTCATAATTGTAACTTACATCAAACTGCTTCCTTAGAATGGCAAATATGTTTTGAGGCATGGGGATAAAGGAGAAGAAAGGGAATTTTTTTTTTCAGTCATTTACATGCTAGTATAAATTGGCTTCATTTTATTAGATTACCTCAGGTAACAACAGTGACTTTATAGGAGTCACTTGAGAAGGTGGGTCACTTAAGGAAGGCTGAAGAAGGTTTGTGTTTGAAAGCAGAGCATGGGGAAGAAACATATGGTAAGAACCCATAGGTGCAGTGGTGTGTGCCATAATCCCAGACTAAGAAGGGAGGCCAAGACTAGGAATTGCTTGAGTCCGAGGGTTCAAGACCTGCCCCCAGGGCAACATAGGAAGACCTAATCTCAAAAAATAGCTGGGTGTGGTGGCACGGGCCTGTAATCCCAGCTACCTGGGAAGCTGAGGCTGGGAATTGCTTGAGTCTGTGGTATCCTGGGCAACATTATGAGACCTAATCTAAAAAAAAAAAAAAAAAAAAAAAAAAAAAAAAAGAACCCATAAGCAGAGAAGGCGCACAAAACAGATAGTGCTCAGCAGTGTTATCTGAACTGAGCTTTAGGAGAAGCATTCTTTCTTTTATCTGTTTCCCAAGTTGAATTCAGGTGAACGAAATGTGTCTATTCCTGTATTGTGCCTGATGAAGACAGAAGACATTCCCCCTCTAATATAGTCCTTAACAAGCAAGATCATATTAAATAATTCCTTAGTTTTTCTTCTATGCCACAATTACCTGACATACTAGATCATTCTCAAAACACCCTCTAAGCTAGCCTGCTTAGCCAAAATGTAAGTCTAATTTGAATGATAGGAGATACAACCTACCTTCATAAGCAGAGTCTGAAAATTTTAATAGCCATAACAGATGCAAGACATTATTGTAGCTGGGCACGGTGGCGCGTGCCTGTAAGCTTCAGCCCATGAAGCGGCTGGGGCTAGGAATCGCGGTTCGAGTCCCGCTCGGGGCAACATAGCAAGACCTAATCCCAAAAAATAGCTGGGCATGGTGGCGCATGCCTATAATCCCAGCTACCTGGGAAGCTGAGGCTGGGAATTGCTTGAGTCTGTGGTACCCCCGGGCAATGAGAGCCTGTGGATCCACGGGCAAAAATAGCGAGACCTGGTCTCAAAAAAAAAAAAAAAAAAAAAAAAAAAAGACATTATTGTAAGATTCATGACAGACATTCGGCTGCCATTTGTATTGTGTCCAAGTATGCGCTGATTCACAGTGTGACAGCTCTCCAAGAAGGAAAATAATATCCCTGTTGATTTTATATGTAAGGTCATTTCTACCTTGTTTGCTAAGGGATTAGCCAGTTACCGCCCTTTTCCTACAGCTTCAGTATAGCACCTCATGAAAGATGACGCCTAGACTCTCATGAACTCTGAAATGTTAATAGGCTCTTTACAGGTGGCAGAGACTGACAAAATGTTTTGCTCTATGATAGATGCAACTCATATTTCATAAGCCACAGCACATTCACACCAAGTCTAGCTCTTAGAATGCTGTGTTGCATTTACTTGAATTCATGGGAGACAATTTCCTGAGGTTGTAGAAGAATCTTTGGGGTGACAATGGCTGAATTCTGGCTGAAACCTCACGCACCCTCTACTGCACAGGGACACCTGGGTCCAAGGAAGGATGCACCATGGTGTCTGGCAGCTAGACTTCTTGTCTCCCTAAGGTACTTTCTTTTGAGTTTATTCAGTTCTTCCTAATAACATCAGCAACATTCTCCTTGAGAATAAAAACAAAACAAGACTTACCATTTTCAGGGTCTTCGGAAATAACAATAACCGACACCGGAGATGTGCCCACGCTGTTATTAGCTGTGACGAGGAACCGGTAAGAACTTGGGTCGAGGCTTAACGTTTGGTTACTGGCAGGTGCAGGAACGGAGAGCTGTAGCTTTTGTGGTCTGTCTAGATTTTCTATGACTATATTATAGAATAGAATCTTCCCATTGGCATGTGATTTTGAGAGTGGCTAAAAAAAAAAAAAAGATAATGGTTTCAAACTGGGCTTTCCTCTGAAGGATTTTAGGATTACATATTCATTCATCACCCAACTGCCCTAAACAGATACACATTTATATTCAGCTTAATCCAGCAAATTAAAATCACTGAATAGAGCAAAGCAAGCAAGTCTGAAATCTTTAGAATCTAGCTGAAGTTGAGAAAACAGATTAGTTTAGACATGAGCTTCTCCAGAGCAAGATGTGTTCAGAGAAGAGAGGTCACGTTAGGAATCTAGAGGAAGGGGTGTCTTGGGCCCAGTTTCAGAAAGACTCAGTAGCTCAACGGGTAAAGGCATGAGGTAAATAGTGTCCCCACACCCCCAGCCCTAGCAGGCTCACTCCAGGCTGACTCCTTCCTCTAGCTGTGTTTACCCCACAGCCATGGCCCCCAGACCCAGAGCCCACATGTCCCCTCCAGGCCGCCCTCCAGGCGGCAGAAAATTCCCTGCACACAGAGCCTCAAAGTCACTTCCAGGCTGTCTCATGGGCCTCCCATCTCAAAGATGCATGGTATCCCTGGTGGGCGTACCCCGAGCCCTGAGAATGGCCTAGGGGTGACTATGTGCTTGGGTGTGGACAGAATCTGAACAATAGATTAGCATGTCCATAAGTGTGTACACAGAATGCCTCAAGGGGAGCCAGATGGAGGTGAGGCAGAAAGCGGGGTGGGCTATGGCTAGCACAGCTTCCCAGCACCATCGTGTTTGGGTATGAAGCATGAAAGAAGAGAGAATTCTGTGAATAAACCTGGCCTTGCAGGATGTATGAAGGCATGTTAATCAAGGTAGAAAGACCATGTGTAATTTGTGGTAGTGTTTTCGCTTGATTCATGACTTCTTAACATATGTTCTATGGGTATATAAATGTTCATAACTTTTAAACATAGTATGTATTCCTCTCCACTTATGGTCCTATCCTGGGCCCTGCAAAAGTTAGAGGAGAGACCTGAGCAGAAGTCACTGAGATGCAGGTTCTAACAGTCAAACGGGCCACTGTGCCAAGGACCCCAAGGAAGTAGTTCCTGTTCCCGGCCCCGGGGTGTGGATGTGGGGTGGAATATGGAGTCCAGCATTCCCCTGGACTCTTGCAGATCTCCCTGCGCAGAAGATTTGCACCAAGATCCATTTTACAGTTTCAAATATAGTGTCAAGCAAATCTGTGTATCTCACCTTCCAGAATAACGTCACCTTGTGATGTCCTGGCTCTGATTTCACACTTCTCCAGACATCAAGAGCCTGTGAGGGTGCTGAAATAACCAAAGAAAAGTTCTTGAGCCAGGATATGTATATAGAGCCAAACATTCAACCAGTTCCCTTCCCATCAAGGAAGTCATGGTGGCCTGTCCTTCCTGAGGCTTGGCGGCTCACGTGTTTTCTCTCTGGGGCTTCCACCCACTTCTCCATGGCCACATTATCCATGCCTCACTAGGTGCACATAGTAGGTGCTTTACAACAGGTCTATTGCATCTGAAGGGATAACAAACTGAAAGTCTTAATGAACTGAAGTCTCAGTCTTCTGAAGCCACTGGATAATTTTGGAATAATTCCTCATAAATGTATTGAGTGAATTTCCCATGTTGCCCATGTTTTGGAGTTCTGGGAGCAGATCATTGCTACTTCATCACCCTATCTACAAAGGTTGAAAGAGAAGCCCACAAAGGAGAGCTTGAGGGGTATGATGAGCTCATCCATGAGCTCATGACTCACAACTGCCCACTCCCCAGAGCGCCTGGGGCACCCTCCCCAGCCCCTCTGCAGAGAAGGGCTAAGTAAGCAGCTGCCTGTGGGCCCTCTGGGCCGTTGCTGCCAAATATTCCCACCAGCACGGCTCTCACCACTCTGCTCTACAAGAGTGTGCCTCCTTGTTGTTCTTAACAGTAAAATGCGGGGCAAGTAATTTGGGATTTGATTCAAAGCATCTCTATGCAAGAATTGTTTTGGAATTTAGTAACACTAAAACTGCAGTCCTCTGTTTTACAAAAATGGTTTTACCCATCTGTGGAATAAAAACAACCCAAAAATTTACACTGGGAAAACACATGAGGGAATAAAGCTTGAATTCAGTAAAAGAATTTAATGGTTACCAGAGGGAACAGGTGGGAGGAAGGAGAGGGAGGCGGAGAAACAGAAAGGGCATTGGGAAGAGTGGTTTGGTGGAGGGTGACTAGAACATATGCACATATGGAGGAGCAAAATATAATCTTAAAGATATTATATATATTCAGGAACTGAAATTTAAGTCTTTTCTTTAAATCACTGACACTTCGAACTTAAAAGTGATCATACATCTTAAAGCAGACCTATGAAAGCAGATTTTAGTTTGTTCAATAAGCTACTGGAGATGTCAATTTTATGAAGTCCAACACTTACTGAAATTTTCACAGTTACTGAAGACTTGGCTCCAAGTTTGATGGAAAAGCCTCCAGTTAGCCTGTGAATCAGTGCTTATGGGAAGAGAGCACTGCAGGAAGTGAGTGGCACTGTGCCTGGGTGCCCACAGGGTCATTTAACTCCACTCGTTATGATTATAGGAATGCAATATAATCATGGTCTTTTTCTGTATTAAACAAAACTTTTCAGAGGTAAAGACCTTTATAAATTGGACTTTCGGTGGTGAACTTAATGCAGTATATACAGATGTTGATTTTAATGATGTACATCTGAAAAGTTTTTTAATTATTAAATATTTTACTTAAATATGTATTTTTCACAACTTTGTATTCCTTGGGGATCACCCACCACCTTCCCTCCCTGATCACTCCCTCCCATCCCTCCACCCCCCGTTGTGTACTTTAGCTTGATTGTTAGCTTGTTTTGACTTTTCCTCCTGGCCTTTTGCTTGTTTTTCCTATATTCCATATATTAGTGAAACCATTTGGTTTCTGTATTTTTCTTTCTGACTTGTTTCTACTAATATGTTTTCTTCTAGTTTCATCCATGTAGTCTCAAATTCATCATAATGGAACTAACATTTGACTCAGCAATTGCTCTTCTGGGAATTTACCTAAAGGAAACCTCAGTATTTATACAACGGGACACCAGTGCTTGGATGTTTACTGCAGCACTATTTATAATTGCAAGGACATCAAAACAACTTAAATACCTCAAAACAGATGGATGAAAAAGATGTGGTATATATACATAACGGAATATTACTCATCAATTAAAAGTGACAAATTTGATGAATTTTAGACAACATGGATGAACCTAGAAGAAATCGTATTAGAAGAAATATGTCAGAATAAAAAATAAGTCAGAATAAAAAATGATGTTTATAAATGCAACAGTACTTCAAAAAACCAAAACTATTGATGGCCATGAGTAGATTCATATCATTTTTCTGTCATTGTCCCAAGTAAAGTGAACTATATTTCACTATAGCCTCAAGAGACACAATGTACTAAAAACTTCATTCTCTGGTCACTTTTGTCTTGCATTTAACTATAACTATAGTTATAATGTTTGTGAAAATTTGCACAGAACAATCAAAATGCCCCAAACCACACCAGAACTTGTTGTTGCCCATGTTTTTTGATATGGGCCATTCATAAAGATGGTATCTCATTGTGGTTTTAATGTGCATTTCCCTGATTATTAGTGATGGTGAGCATTTTTTCATATGCCTATTGGACATTTGTATTTTCTCTTTGGAGAAGTGTCTTTTTAGATCGTCTCTTTTTTTTTTTTTTGTCTCACTATGTTGCCCGCAGACTCAAGTTGCCTGGGATACTGCAGACTCAAGCAATCCCCAGTCTCAGCCTCACAGGTAGCTGGGAATACAGGCACCCACCACAGCACCTGGCTGCTTTTTTCAAGACCAGGTCTCACTATATTTTCCGGGGGTAGTCTCGAACCGAAGAACTCAAGCGATCCCAAGCCTCTTTGCTTCCTAGCAGTTGGACAACAGGCGTGCGCCACCATGCCCGGATTCTCCCCACTTTCTGACTCCACTTTTTATCTTGTTTTTGTCAAGTTATATGAGTTCTTTGTGGATCTTTGTTATCAGGTCCTTATCACTTGTGTGTAGGGTAAAGGCTTTCCTATTCAGCTGAGTTTCTTTTTGCTTTGGTTATTGTCACTTTTGCTGTATAGAAGCTTTCTGACATGTATGTGGAGAGAAAAGAACACTTTTACACTGTTGTGGGAATGCATACTGGTCCAGCCACTACAGAAGGCTGTGTGGAGGAACCATAAGATACTGAAAATGAAGCTATCATTTGACCCTGCAATCCCACTTCTAAGAATCTACCCAAAGGTTATAAAAACCCTAATCCAAAAAGACACATGTACTTGGATGTTTATAGCAGTGCTATTTACAGTAGCCAGGATATGGAAACAACCCAAATGCCCCCAAATACACGAATGGTTCAGAAAGCTGTGGTATATGTACACAATGGAATATCACTCATCAATCAAAAAAACAAATTTATGCCATTTGCAGCAACATGGATGGAGCTAGAATTAATCATAATAGCAGAAATAAGACAGAAAATAAATAGTGGATGATCTCACTTATAAACTTATAAACAGACAAGAAAAACTTAAAACTGTCAACAGAACCGAAACACAGAGCAAGAGAGGGGGAGGGGGAAAATTGGAGGTGGGAGAGGCACAAAAGATTAAAATGATGGTTCATAGGTAATAAGGTTGGTGGGAAAACCCTGGAGGTAGATAATGATGTAAAATAAAAAAATAATTAAATTCAAATTTTAAAAACTGCCCCAAACCACAACAGTATTAATAAAGTAAAAATTCTTTAACCTAACACAATGATGTGACCACTAACAGGGATTCTTGAGGCATAGGAAAAATTCCTGGAGGTCAGATAGGCAGACCAGATGAGTGGAGCCACTTGTGACCAGTCCTATGAGTGGATTCTACTTAACCCCCTGGGAGATTCTTAACTGCAGTCCCTCCATGGGAAGGCCAGAGAGAGCCTTACCTATCAAGGAACACAAATGGCAAAAAGGAAGAATACCGACATATAAAATCCTTCCTTTGGATGTAAAATAGCCAAGTCTTGCAACCCGGTTACAATATCACCACCCAAGAAGCTGAATATAGTCTGCTTGGGGAGTCAGACTGTGAAGGTATGAGTGGTTCAGCTCTGTCACTTACTGGCTAGACCAGTTCAATTGTTTATCTTCTCCATGTCTCATTGTCCTCATCTATAAAGCATGGATAATATGGCACCTACTGCATGCTGGGAGAATTAAAGAAAATCAATGAGTGCTTTGAGCTAAGTCTAGTGCCTACCAAACACTCAATCTGTGTTTACTACTGTTATTATTGCCGTTAAGTCTCTGCCTTTCAACAGCATGGCACATGAAGCAGGTCTCTCCAATTCATGACCCTTGCCTTTAATTCAGGCACTGGTAAGACTTTATTATCTTGAATTAGAAAGAGATGACAGCAGAACTGGGCCACTGAAACTTCTTAGGTCTGCCTGGGTCTCTGGACATACTTTTGTTGTTTTTTTTTAAGTTATCAAACTATTTATTACTAAGCAAGAAGTGATTACCTAAATATGTACTACAAGATAAGCATGTGGAAACCCTGGTTACACCATTACGTGTACTACAATATAAACCCAGTTACCACACCACAATGTCCAAAACTGTTCTTTAGTCCCTGGCTACTTCACCACATATCCAATCAGTCTGAATTCACCAACACGTGTTCCAAAAGCAGGGCATTCTTCTTTTCCTCTTCGGTGTGTTTTGACTTCTTCCAAACACAAGGTCTAGACATAGTTTTTTAAGAGGAAAATTCTTTGTCGAGCCACACTGAGGGAACTACCACAGAGAACATGATGGAGATGGCTCACAGTTCACTGTTGCTAGAACAAAGCCTGAGGTTGTTTGGTATGAGATTAATGCTTTCCTGGCCATAAACAGTACCATTTTTGTGCTCAGTTGAGAATTAAAATTCTATATTAATTTACATCGCTCCAGATCCAATGTAACTCCAGCAATAGCAGCAGCTTACGAACCACTGTGGCAAAATCAAAGCTCAGAGAAAAACTGCACAAAAGAAATAATACTGATGGTCAGTGTTTGAGGTGCCTATCTTGTATTCACTTCTCATTAGGTGTTAAGTTCAGCTGCTTTTTTTAAAAGATGGCTTTGAGCCTCTGTTGTGATACTTGCCCCCTAGTGTTTGGTTCAACTTCAGATGCTCAGGGAAGCGAACCCATCTCTTGTGAGTCAATTTGAATCTTTGGACAAAATGTCAGGGAGCTGAACATACCAGTTTCAGGTGTGATGAAGTTTTGACTGATTGATTCACTCCACTTCCAGAAGTGGTTGGCATCAGCACAGCGTACATAGACTGTGTACTCTGTGTTGGGATCCAGGTCATGGAAGATGTATTTGCCACTGACCTTGATGGAAACATTGTGCTTCTTGGGAAAAAAGAAAAGAAAGAAGGAATGAAAGAATGGAAAATTGAAGACAGAAGTATTGGTGAGCGTACCTCATTGAAAAGCACAATGTGGCAAATATTATTTGGGAAAAAGCCAGTTCTTCTTTGGGAAAATAAAATATCTAAGGTCTCCCCTCCCTTAAGTCCCCCAAAAGTATATGATTAATTTCAAGAATTTTTTAAAAACAGGTTGATTAGTTACACCACTTGAGCCCCCATGGAAATAAGAGCTTAAAGAGATTTATTAAAGTGTCTCTGTTTAGAACATGAAAGGGTCTTTAAAAATAGATCATGAAGCAGTGTTCTTACTTGTATCACTTTTCCTTTGTCATGGAGATCAACCTGACACAAAAATGTGGAATAATTCCCAATGGAGTGCACCCTCCAGGTCACTGTGGTTTTTGTGGCACTGTTGTTTTTAATGAATAAGTCAAAGGGAGTCTTTGGGTGAACTGTAAAAAACAAATACACACACACAAATGGAAGCCAAATCAAAGAAAAGTAAACACAGAACCACAAAAATGTTGGTAAGTATGCAATTCATTTCAATTCTTATTGATTTATTAAGTATTTTGTGCTTTTTTTTTTTTTTTTTTTTTTTAGAAAACAGAAATGTCGTTTCCCCTCCCCACCCCCTGTTCCTGCCAGGTGCTGGGGACGCAGCAGTGAGCACAACTGAGTAACTCCCTTGGTGAGCTTACATGCTAGTGAGTGATGGGATAGGGGGTAGAGTGAGGGTAGGAAGTAGAAATACAGTAAATTTGTAAACAAGCCAATAAAATAATCTGAAATATCCACATGCCCTATGAAGAAAAATAAATCAAGGTCCTGAGAATGTCTGAGATGCTTCTTCTGATAGTGTTACCAGGGTAGGGGACTACCACCTTTTTAACTTGTCACTGTGGGTGCTCCCACCTGCTCACAAGCAGTTGCCCAGAGATCAAAGCTTAGCAATAAGGGTAAACATAGAGGTTTATTTACAGTAAGAGGAAAAACAAAAAAAAAGGAGTCTGATAGTCCACACCCCCACAAGTATCCCAAACAGAAAGGAACCCCATTGAGTCTCCCCAGCACCTGCTACATTGAAGGTACTCTGTAATGATCTGACTGGATGAATAGATTATTAAAACAACTTGATGTCTTTTATCCATTGAAACCAAACAAAATAAAGATATAGTGTTTCTAGGATTATATAAGAAATAAGAACACAATTTGAAGCTGCAGTTATCTTGATGGAATGGGATAGGAAATGAAATCAATGATTGTCAGTTCTACATTTGAAGTTGAGAAGCAAGCTCATTGGTGCTTATCATGTTATCAAAACCAACAAATCACAGAGGCTCATGGACCACACCCACATCTACCAAGAGAAGATGTAAATTAAAATTTGTACTTAGGATGTGAATTCAGCAAAATTCTACAGCATGTTTATTTAAGCACATGGGTATCAAAGATACACTAGTAACCACAGAGGCTAAGACACACTCTCCTCTTACCTCTATGAGTCAGGTTAAAAGCAATATTGACACTTCTCTGTCTTAAGTCATTTTCAGCCAGGAGTGTGAAGTTATACATTTCTTGAGTGTCTTGAGTTACTTGCCAGTTACACCAGTTTTTATGAACACAAAGTATCTTATTTCCGGAAATTCTTAAGAAAATAAAATTAAATTTTACAGTTTTGTCAATGCAGGTGAGCCTTCCTGTATTGGGGCATGTTGACTGGCAATACAACTATGTTCACAAATGTTTCTGATCCATCTCCAACAGTTGCAAACAATGCAAATACAGTGTCAACGAATTTGACTTATATAGTTAAAAGCAAATTAATCAACTGCTGACTCCCTTTTTGTGTGGTGAGAACTCTTCTTAATTTACTTGGGATATTCTTAAAGAATCAGAAATGAGGATGACTCTGTTCATTGAATGGAACTGTTTTTGATAGGGGCTGAGAAAGGGTAGGTGGTTGAGCAAGAGACTATTCAGGGTAGAGTGTTAAATAAATCTGCATGCACATTGTTTATGATCTGTCTACTCTAAGTCAACTGCCAGCCCAAAGACACTTCTGAAGAAGTGTGGGAGCCAGTGCAATCAGATAGCTGAGTGTTATCAGATTCAATGCCCGGGATGTGAAGCCAGGTGTCCAGGAGGGTGATAAGAGGTTCTGTGAGCTGGACATTCCAAGCTTATGATACCAGAGAAAGCCAGCTTGCTGCTTTGTTCCACTCAATATAAAAAGCCAGCTAGAAATAAAATGTTAAGGTGGTTCTGATACAGGGATAGTGACACAGTTAAAAACTGTATAGGCACCCTGGTGGGTGGGGTCTGAGAGAAGGACATGTTAGATGGAGTAAGAAGTGCCAAAGGGTACATAAAAAGGGAGGAGCAAGGTAAAGGAAAGGAGAGACAAAAATGGTGGACTGAGAGAACAGGCTCATGTGGCCTGCCAGGGGAAGCCCCCTGGAAGAGTGAGCTGGTGGTGGCAAGGAGCAACTTGTGTGGAGTCGGATGCCAGAGCAGCAGGTGGGGTGTGACCAGGGGTGGCTGAGGTCAAGACTGGTGGATTTGGCTAGATGCTGTCAAAGGCAGGCCTGGTAAAGGAAGCACATGGAGCTGCAGCAAGGTGGCAGATTTGGAAAGCTGATTTGTGCATCAGCAATTGTGGAACAAGTTTGAAGAGCCTTGGAGAAGCAGAGTAGCTCAGAATGCTAGAGAAAGAAGAAGCAAAGATAAGATGCTGGAGAAAGACTGGACTTTGCAGAGTGCCCACCTCTCAGGTTGGAGGGGCACATCTTGGGCATGTGCTTGGGACTTTCAGACTAAATGGTGACTGGGGTAAGTAACTGGCCACATGTGGCTTTAAGGACCTTTTGTTTTCCCTGTTGAATTCCCTTGTAAATAAACCCTGTTTATTTACTGCATTTTTGTCTGGCAACTGCTACGCACTGATGGTAGGAACTTGAGGGAACCTGACTGGCAGAAGTTGCATTTTACATGTGGCTTGTTGGTTGGCAGCTTCTGCCCTTTTAACCTGATTTCAGTTCCTTAGGGTGTTAATGCCCCATCTTCTAGGTTGCTGGCTGTCTGATTAAATTGCATCTTCAAGACTCAATTCCTGTCTCTATTTTATTGGTCTTCGGTGGGTGACAGGTGACCTAAACTTTTGCATTTTCACATCAATATTCACCACTGTCTATTATTTATTGAAGCCATGGAGAGTTATTTGTTCATAAACTTTAGGCAAATGGAATTTCTTTCTTTTACTGTTTCAAATCTTGAGCAGCCATTGTTTCAAGGCCCAGGTGGCAAAGAGAAAATGAATAACCAGGAGTGTTTGTGAAGGGAAATTGGAGCCTCTGGTTTTCAGCAGAGGAGGGGATAGAAAGAAAAAGGAGATAAAAGAAAGGAGCAGAGACTGGGACACAGACTTTGAGAAGGGGAGAAACAGGAATGACAGGAAGTTGAGTGGTCAGACTGGGAAGAAGTCCCCTGGAAGAGTGAGCGGTGGTAGCAAGGAGCCATGATGGGAGAGTGGCTAAGAGGAGAGTAGCCAATGTGGAGTGGGATGCCAGAATGGCAAGCTGGGCATGACCAGGGCCTAGTGAAGGCAGGCCTGGTGAATATGGCCAGATGTTGCCAAAGGTGGGTCTAGAAAAGGAAGAAACTTTGGAAAACCTTGGAGAAGCTGAGCAACTCAGAACACTGGAAAAGAAACAAAGAAAAGATGCTGGAGAAAGACTGGACTTTGCAGAGTATCTGCCTCAGGATGGAGGGGGAAGGGGACACTATCTTGGACATGTGTCTTTGGTACCTTTGGAACTAAAACTAGTGACTGGACTAAGATAACTGGTCACTTGTGGCATCAGGGACTTTTTATTTTCTAGTTATTTTTCCTTGTTAATAAAACCCTGTTGTTCAAGTTGCATTTGGCTGGCAACTACTACACATGGGTGGTAAGAATCTGAAAGAATTTGGGCAGCAGAAACCACATTTTGAAAGTGTTGCTTTTCGCTTGTTGGTTGGAGGCTTTGGCCCCATTTTGACCCAATTTCATTATGTTACATTTCCCTTAAATAAAACGTAGGTAGAAAATGGTGTACACTTGTGACCAGTTGGAAAATTTTCTCCTGACTCTGGCAGGGTGGTTTTAAAATATTTCTTCAAAATTTCTGCAACACAGATGTGACTTTCATATGTTGTCACAAGTAGTTAAAAAAAGAAGACTCTGTGAGTAATGTAACTAGAGCTAACTTACGATTCAAATAATGTGTAGCGTTGGGAAGACTTGTTAAACAAGGCAGTGTCGATTCCAGCATCCCACGTACAGGTCAAAGTTATGAAATCCTGGGTTTCACAAGAAAAGTCCTTGGGCCCCTCAAGTACTTCTGTTCAAACAAAGAAACAAAGAATAAGATGATGATCCAGTTAAATTTCTTGAATGACAACAAGTCAACAAGAAACTCCTTTTGGGATGTGAGGACACTGAGCAATGAAAGGATAATAGTTTAAATGAAAGCGTTGCATTGCAACTCCAGAAAGTCACACAGACTCTTCTTCCCTGAGTTCTTCTCCTTTCCTTGTGCCTTTCTGAGTTCTCATGGGAGCACCATCTTCACTCAAGGGAAGCTGGAAAATTGCCTCCCCCCCCCATCCCTTTCCTACTAGTGATACCAGCCCATTAACAGTAGATACATAATTTGATAAAGAGCTAGCTACTTTCCTGTCACTATTGTCTGGCAGAATTTTAGAAAGCTAAGTAGCACCTTGATAATGATAGGGAGGCCTAGTTCTGGGTGCCATTGTTTCCTGCTTTAGGAATGCAAATGTTAAGAAGGACATGCTAGACTTGAGAATGTCTTTGATTAGAATTTCCTTTCAGAAAGGGAGAAAAAAGAGAAACAAGTTTTTTTTCCTCTGTAATGTAATAACTCAAGAGCTAGTTTCTGGAAAGGTGGGGGGGAGGGGAATAAGAGAATACATATGTAAGGGGAGATGAAACAAACAGAGGGTTCTGCCATTTTTGGTTCAGCCACTTTAGGGTTAGGATGTTGGGGAGAAGGACAATGTTGTCCAGACCATGTGGCCAAGGCGCACAAACCCCGTCATGGGCCTAAGCCTGAGGACTCACGGTTTTAGAATGGTTAAGCTGAGTATGAGTATTAAAGTCAGCCTGAGGAGGCCTTAATGAATCTGCTATTGGAGTGTTTTGGAGTTTTTTTCTATCACCTGAAGTGAAGAGGACACAGCATGGAAGAGACAGTGTCTTCATCTACCTGCTTGGATGGAACATATCAAGGAGAAGGAAGGATGTTTGGAGACACGCTGATGAACTCTGATTGAGTGGACATTGGTGAGATGACCGGGACTAAGAGACAGAGGGTTTTGGACAACCTGGGAAAAGAAAGGACTTTGGACAGTGTTAAAGTAATTGGTGTTTTTCTTATATGCTTTTTTCTGTAGCAGTAATTAGGAAATCACTTTGTTTAGCAAATTAGTCTACACTCTAAAAGTCTTGTTTTGGCTTGAAAAGGCTGGGGAATGTGGAAAGAACCCAGAAGTTTGTAAGAGGGTAAATTGAGGAAAACTAATATAAGGTTTAAACTATAGTTTCTAAGTATTTTGTTTTCTTCCTGCAGTTGAGCTGGGAGAGACAGAGCTGAGAAGCTGGTAGCTGGCTTTTGCATAATAAAAAGGAGACAGTGAAAATGGAAAGTGACCTGTGGAGGCATTTACCTGCAGGAGGGAACTGCTTTTGAGTCTGCCTGGAAGAAGCAAGCAGACAGAGAAGTGATCTAAGTGTAAGTTAGAGAGTTGTTTTTGATAGGATGTTACACCCCCCCCTCCTGTTTAAGATTGCAGATTTCAAGGACAGGTATACTAAAATGAGAGAATGACCTTAGTTGGAATTTCCCTTCAGGCAGATGCAGGAGGGAGGAAAATGAAGCAGGTTTCCTTGAAGGTGGAGAAATCAGGATATATAAAGGGTGTGAAAACAAAGAGAGGTAAGATCCAATATGGAGGTCAGACAGAGAGATTCATAGAGGAGAGTGATTTGGTTTCGGCCATTTTGTAAGATGGAGATGTGAACCATGTGAGCTTGGCCATGTGGCCACCGAGGGCCTGCAGCCTTTGGCTGGCCTGGGCTAGCGCATGTGTGCTAAAGGCAGTTAAGAAGTGTGCAGATTTGAACTCCGTGTTGGAGTTTGTTTTGCTGAGTTTAACTTGTGTCTAAAGAGGCCGTGCGAAAGTCAGGCCTGAAAAGAAAGTGAACTTTGCTGGTCCGGCACAATGGAGTTCCTGCTACCTGGAAGACAAGGAGGACACAGCGTGGAAGACAGGGAGGAGCAAGCCAAGGGAGCAGCCAAAGGAACATGTCTTCAAGCATCTGGAGATGAACTCTGACTAATTTTGGTGAGATGATCAGGACTGAGAGACTGAGGATTTTTGGGCAATCTGGGGAAAGGACTTTGGACAATGCTGAGAAAGGTTTTGGACAATGTTGAATTAATTTCCTTACATGTTTCTTATGTAGTTATTAAGATAATTAGAAAATCACTTTGTTAGAAATAAATTAGTCTGCACGACAGTCTTGTATTGGTTTGGAATTTTGGTTGAGAAGGCTGGAGATGGTGGAAAGAACCCACAAGTGTTTAAACTGTAGTTTTAAAGTTTTTCTTCTGCAGTTTTTGGAGTTGAAAGTAGAGAGCAGCTGAGTGGCTTTTGCATATCAATGGTAAAGGTGAACAGTGAAAATGCTAATGAACAGTTTGTAGTCTGCTTCCTAGGAAGAGAAGCAGGCATGGGTGTGGCTAATTAAAGGTAAAGGTAATTGCTAATGTGAATGGCTTGTAGCCTGCTTCGTAGAGAGTAGCAGGCCTGTTTGTGTTTAAGTCAAAGGTAAAAAGTCCTTTTGTGGTCACCCTGTTTTATTCTGAGTTGTAAGTTAAAAAGTCTCTGGTCACCCGATTTGACTAGTAGACACCCAAATAATACTACTAAATAGCAGATCAAGTGAGCAAAGGGAAAAGTGATAGAGTCAGAGGTGCACAATGTTTCCTTTCATCCACTGTGGCTGCAGAGACCCTGAATCTGTGCTTGACATGCCCGGAGTCCGAATGATTTTGAGAACCTGCTCAACACAGCTGCTGGGAACTGCGAGGTTGAAGTAATGAGAAAGCACCCCCCCCCCAAGTCCCCAGAGTCATTGCTGCCCTTAGAAGTCACCCACTGATACCCTAAGTGTCCAGGAAACTGGAGACAACCTTTGCCAGGAGAAGTTGGAAATGAAACCTGGTGAAAAGAAAAAAATAGACTTTTTGACTTGAACTCAAAACACCTCTGCCCGCTTTTCCCTAGGAAGCAGACTCCAAGCAGTTAATTAGCATCTTCAATGTTCACCTACTATTAGTATGCAAAAATCAGCTATCAGCTTCTCTCAGTTCTCTCTCCCTCCCTCTCAAACCTGAAAAAGAAAAACTTAAAAAAAACACAGTTTAAACTTTTACACTAGATTGCCTCAATTTACTCTCTTTCAATTTCTGGGTTTTTTTCCACCATCCCCAGCCTTTTCACTATAATTTTAAACCAGAGCAAGACTTTTAGAGTGCAGACTAATTTATTACTAAACAAAGTGATTTCCAAATTGCTGCAAAAAGAAACATATATATGTAAAACTCCAATTACTTCAACAATGTCCAAAACCTTTCTCAACATTGTCCAAGGTCCCTTCCCCAGATTGTCCAAAAACCTTCAATATCTCAGTTCTGGTCATCTTATCAAAGTGTAATCAGTCAAAATTCATCTCCACGTGCCTGAAGACATCTTCCTTTGGCATGCTCCAACTCTTCCATGCCATCTTCTCCCTGTCTTCCTCCAGGTAGTAGAAAGAAGCTCCATAGTACCAGAAGCAGCAGAGTTCACTTTCTTCTCAGGCCTGACTTTCCCATGGCCTATCCCAGACACAAGTCAAACTCAGCAAAACAAACTTCAGCCTGGGCTAGTCAAAGGCTGCAGGCCCCAGGCCTTGGCCACGTGGCCAAGCTCACATGGCTCACATCTTTATCTTGTAAAGTCCCTGACCAAAATGGCTGAAAGATCCCTTTCCTTGTTCCAAGCCTCATTTCTGTTTTCCTGCCTTCCCACCTTCCAGGAACAGCTCTTGAGTTAGCACATTGCAAAGAAAAGAAAATCTTTCACCTTTTCCTTCCCCCTTGTATCTTTCTGAAAGGAAATTTTAATCAAGGCCATTCTCACATTTTAGCATATCCTCCTTAAAATTTGCAATCCTAAACAGGAGACAATGACACCCAGGAGGGTAGGAGCCCCCTATCAGGAAGACAGACTCACAGCTATTGTCCTATTGTGTAGGACAGGGAGGTCTCAACATTGGAGGCCACTGGGCATACTTATACCAACCTACATAGAATGAGACACTTTACAATGTATACTTAGTTGAGCATGTGATGGCCTAAATTGCTGAATTCTTACCGTGCACAGCTACTGTGCTGGGGCCCGGCCTGCCATGTGCACTCTTCCTCAAAACCACCATTATGGGGTCCATCTCACAGAGGAAACAGATTTAGAGAGACTAGGAAACTTGACTAAGTTACTGTACAGGATACAGGATACAGATTGAAACCCAGAACTCTGGGACCCAGGCTTAGCTGGCTCTCTGGGTCATCTGACTTGCAGTCCCTCACTTTCCTCTGAATTTTGTGTTAATTCCTGCATGGTTAAGGCAAGGCAGGAATTTTTTTCAGGAACCAGGTCATGACCTGAACTTTCTCCCCTTGAATACTCTTAGTTCTCAAGAATACACTTGTCAGGAAGTTGAGAAAACAACAGGAAACCTGCAAATATTGCTCAAGACTCTTTCCAGAGTCTCTCAAAAAAGATTTGGAAAACAAAGAACAGAGACTGTAAATATGTTTACTTGTCCTCTGCAATAGGAGATCAATGTATTCCTTAGAAATGGGGAAGACAGGGCAGAGGACGGGGGCCCTACTTACTTTTGACATAGAGAATGGTGCCATCCAAAACATCTGTGTCTCCCTTACAAAAGAAATTAGTCCCTGTGTTTCTAATGAAAGGAACATTGTTCAAAGTGATCACAGTTACATCTGGATCAAGTTGTTCTCCATACACCTGTGCACCATCCAAATAACATGATATGTTCTCTTGATGGCTTCTATACATGTAGCAAAGTGTAACATTGGAACCTTCTTCCACTGTCCTTTCTTTAGGGAAAATCACCAATTGACTACTTCCAAGGGAATATGCTCCTGCAAGAGTCAAAAACACAGCTCAGTTAGAAATCTCACTTCAAATTCAAAGCTGTCCTTCCTGTCTCGTTCTCAACAGACACCTTCAGCTTCTTCTGCCTCTTGGAGAAAAGAGAAATGCAAGTGTCCATAGCAAATCTATAAACTTTGGTGCATCAAACAATCCTTCCCTCTGATTGTAGCATTACCCCTATTGTTATACAAATGTCACTGCTTTTCTTACTGCTGAAAAGCACCATCACTTAGGCCACCTCTGATTACCTCTAATATTACTAACATTCTTGTTATTAGTCAATAGTTGTTCCCTTTGGTCATAGACATGAGGGTCAGGGGAGTTGTGTAATTGTTTATGTGCATTATCTCCTATCATCCTTATTTTTTCCATTTTATTTTATTTCTCTTATTGTTTGCATACATAGCTCATGTTTGTAGGCATTGTCCTCCCCCCAACCCCTTTCCCCTGGTCTCCCCTCTGGTCACTCCAGTTCCTTTCTTGTTGTCATATCACCAAGTAACTCCTGTCCTCCTTATTACTTTACAACAGTGAGACAGCATGACAGAGCCCAAGTTCACTCTTCTAGCAAATGACAAAGTCACACATATGCTACGTGATGACTCCTGGGGCAGTTTCCAAAGGAATATGTATATGTCTCATAATCACCAATTTGTTCTTCAGATCTCCTATCTTCTCACCTTCTCAGAAATTCCAGACACTCAAATATCTCTTGTTGCTCCATCTCTTTTTGGCCTGTCAGCAGATGAAAACTCTCAGGTCCCTACTGTGTTTTGCAACTCACTGTTCTCCCCATGTTGCATCTTGCCCCTCCCTCTCTGTTCCTCCTCTGTCAGCCACTGAAGAAGCTGCCTCTTTCTTTGCTGGTTCCAGGCCCTCTACTCAAACTGTAACTGAGCTAAATAGTTAAACTGCTATCACACCCCAGAGCACAACAGAAAAGTTTACCCGGATTTTCTCTCTCTTAAGATTTGTATTTGTGGATGCAGTTTATTTGCACAGGACCCATCTGAACAAGCAGAAGTAACACTCTATGAACTGAGCTCCAAACCCAGTAGAGCCTGGAGACAAAATGCAGAGGACAGTCACCTAGAAGTGAGGGTATACCAAAAAATATTCAAAATCCTGGTTATCTGAAGAGAAGTCTCTTCACTCCTGGTCATGAACTCACTCCCTGTATGGAGCAAATGAACTTTGCCAGGCCCACCATTCTCGTACTCCTCAGCCATTGAAATTTAACTCATTCTCAACTCCAGACCTCAAAACCTATGTAACTTATTCCTTTTCTTAGTCAGGGAGGCAGATTTGAGTTTACCTCAGTCTATTGCCAACCAATTTGATTTTCACCAAACCTGGTGTCATGGTAATGGCCTCAATGCATATCACTTACAAGATTACTTAAGCCCTGCTGCCATCAGCCAGGTCACCAAAATTGCTATCTCTGATATCACACACAAGCACACACACAGTGGCCTGGGCACTATATTTTAGCAAAGGTATTCAGATGAGTCTATTGCACCATGGTTAGAAATAATCAGGTTAATTATAAGTACAAAAAAGTAAATTATTAAAGTCAAGAGATATTTAAACTTGCCATTCATAGCCGCATACTCAAAGGAAGAACTATTTCAATTTTCCATATTTTCCTCCATTTTCCCTGTATTGGGAATCGACAAATTATGCCCCAGGTACAAATCTGAGTCACTGTTTTTATAAATAAAGTCTTATTGAAATACAAGCATTGTTCATTTACATGTTGACTATAATCTTACACAGTATGATGGCAGAGATGGATGGTCAAAGATCAGAGGGTATAGTCTAAATTAGTTCCTATCTTTCCTTTGCCAGAAAAAACTTCCTAATCTTTGTTTTAGATCCATGTACAATTTTTGTTACAGAAACTGAAACATACAATTTATGTCCTGCATTGTTCACTTGGCATTCTATAAAAATATGCTTTACAGATTTGGAAACTGAATATGATTTTGTCTGAATTTGTGGTATTAGCTCAGTGAATGGATTCAGAGGCAAACCTCAGATATCTATCTCAGGATGGTAAGTTTCACACCCATGTTTGTTTAGTTTCAATAAGAGCCAAAGGAAAATAATGACTGTGTTGACTCAAAGTTCCTCAAGGGGGAATTCCACTTTTTATTGATGCTAAAAAAAAAAAAAAATTAACTCTTTCCCCTCTATCACCTCTCATCTTACCATTTACTTCCTTCCAGGAACTCCATTTGCTCCAAAACGTCTGCCTGGTGGTCCTGGTATCATCCATCTCCATCCTACTTCTCATTCTTACAAAGTGTGTTGCACATTGCAAGGGGAGCTCAGATTCCCAACTCCAGTGCAGAATCTGATTCCACTTCACAATAGAGGTATAATTTTCCTAGAAATAAAGATAAAGGCTTGGAAACATACAGTCATGTTCTTCTGGAAACTGGCATGGCTAGACTAATTCCAGAGTACATGGGTAAGAGCGCACTGCAATGCCAGAGTTTATGCAAGAGCAGTCTTCTCTTAAGCAGCCAGCTCCCCTGCTGTCTCAGCATGGAACCCATCACCACCCCTGTCTTTTGAAAACTTAGTTCCTGGCTGGTAGAAGGTACCTGCTTAGGTCCCCAGCCTGCCCCGGAGCTGGTCTTTTAGGCAAGCGGTTGCAGCCCTGCCTCTGTGCACTCAGCCACCTCTAGGCTCTTCTTGTCTGGTGGGTGGGGAGTGGCCTCTGGACCAGGTGGGCTCTGGGACTGCAGGTGGGCAGGCTTAGTGGGGGGGGGTGTTTCAGGGTTGGGGGTAGGGACTATAAAGACATCCCCTCTCTTTCACTCTCACCCCACTTAGTGCTCAGAAGGAATGAGAAGAGAATAATCCATGAAATGGATAGAATTGGTGAGGGACCAGGTCAAATTCCTGCACACACATACAAGCAGAACGCAAGAGAAGGAACAATGAGAAAGACAGCATATAATGGACTGGGGAAATGATCACGGTCATCAAAATCACACCGAAGGTCACACAACAAATAGACAAGCCAAATCTAAGAGCTGATAACCAACCCAAGAAAGCAAGGTGCTCCTCCCCATTCCCTGGGAAAGGAAGGTCACAGAGATGGGGCCTCAGCCCCACACAAAGCTACAATCTGAAGGAGAGGAAACAACCTGCAAAGGCTTTCAGCAGATGCCTTTCACAACGAGTATCTTCTGTAGTGAATGGAACTAATTGAAGACCATCAACAACAAGAAAATACTAATAAATTCCAAATGAGAATGAACTGCTACCCAGTGCAGAGATAAGACTGAACATCTACCAACACGGCTTGTTATATTCTAGAATCACAGTCCCTCACCCAAGAAAAGGACATTGCCACAGAAAACGAAGAGACCAAAGGACTCAACATAGATCAAAAAACAAGGAGAGGGGCCAGAGTGAACAGAGGGGTCATCAATGGGGGGAGAAGTCTTTCCAATAACCATTTACTGATACTGTATGAAATCTAAAGGATGAATAAAATTTAAGAAATTAAAAAATAATTAAAAAGAAAACTTAGTTCCCAATCCCTCTAGATTCAGGGAGGCTCACATGGAACTAGTAAGAGAAAATTGAAGTCGTGGGAGAAAAGAGCAGAGATCAAAAGCACTGTTTACATAGAAGCTGTTAAAACATTCTTGCAAACTAAAGAACTGAATCATCTTTAATAAGTAAGCAGAACAGGTATTTTTTAAATTCCTTCTTATTCAGGATCAGGTCAGCTTGGTCAAATATTAGTAGAAAAGACAGTCTTTCATAATATCAAAGAGTTGCACTGTCTCCTATAAGTCAATATATGGCTTTCCACATCCCACTGGTTTTTGTTTGTTTGTTTTTTGTTGTTGTTGTTGTTGTTTCTGTGACATATCTTTTCAGGGCCCACCTGAACCCTCCTGGGACTTTTGCAACTAATAGTCCCAACAATAGCAATCACCTAGAAATATCTTACAGAATTCTCTAGGAAACTTGCCAAAGTTGCACTGCAATTTGGTATTCTGGTACAGCTGCTACTTAGTTCTTCTAAAGCGTGCTCCTTCTCTAAATCATAGGCTACAAGAACTCTTCTACCCCATCTGCTGTCATTCAAGGTCGTGGACAGTCTCTTCTTTGCAAGAGTCTGCTCTCTGAACAGGGTGTTTCCAATACTGCTGGAATAGCTTAGAGTGTTGGCCCTCAGTGTTTATTAACAGTGCAAGTTTAGGGTCCTGCTACCCTACTATGGGAATTGGTCCCATCCTTCAAGCTCAGATCATACCTTCAAGCCTCAGCTCCTTCATGAAGCCTTTCTTGCTTTCCTCTGGGTCGGCCCCCCTCAAAACCCCCACACCATCTCCTGAAACCCTATGTCATGCTGCCTGTAGCTGCTGGTACCTCACCTGAGGTTGTGTCCAGGGTTTGCACATGGCCCGCACCCAATGGGACTGTGCTTCATTTTCCTTCATGTTCCCACAGATCCAGGAACTCAAGTTCCTGGCATGGCCCTTCAGGACACCCACTCTGTGTCCTCGCAGGTGGAAGTCTCAGACAAAAACCACTTTGTACTTTGCAGGGAAAACCATGTCTGCATGTACGTTTCTGAAGAGATGGCTATGGGACCACACACAGGTCATGTGTTCCCTGGAACTGAGACTTTCCTTTCCCTTCCCAGACTGCGAAGCCTGCACAAACCCCAGGCATTTAAGAACCAAGCCCTGGAGCGAGGAGAACAGCTCAGCCCACTGGGTGGCATCAGATCCCACAGATTCCTTTTCACTCTATGCAGAACTCTTGTTTTTAAAATGTTATATTTTAAAAATTTTATTTCTCTATATTCCTAACTATAAAACATTTTTAAACTTTAAGCTTTGAGGACCTGAAACCATTCAGCTTTCACTATATAATACATGTAATCTCAAGTATGTTTTGGTTGCACATTGTTTAACAGTAAGGACCATGAAAGGAACCATGTCAACATAGCTGACCTCACTACACCCACCATGTCAACAAGACACAGGCTGGATTTTCCATCTTGCTTCTTTCTCAAATTCAGGCACTTCCCATGTCCCTTGCCAAGTCCCTCCTGTCTGATCCTGAAGCCCAATTCAGAGTGTGGTCACACTCTGCCTTCTCTAGTGGCCCCAGTCACTCTTCAAGGGTGCAGGCAGAATGCTGCCATCAGACTCTGTCACTCCCCTTCTTATCACTCTCGGAATAAAGAACCAACCCCCCAGGACCCTGCCTGACCTGCCCCGACTTGGGCTTTCTGCTGGGAAGCTTGCTCTCACTCAAGTTTGGGCGCATATGAGCTGGGTCTTCCTGGGGCATTCTCTCCACCCTCCCTACTAAATTGGTTTCTAAGCCTCTTTCATATTATTTATGCCAACAGTCTTTCTTCCAAGATGCTGGGGAACATCATACCTAACCCCATCCCCACAGCACCCCATCAGCCACCACACTTGCAGCACAAGTCCCACATTTAAGATTCCCTTCTTTCTGGGTTTTTCCCTGCTCAAGCTCAGCCCAGAGACCCATACTTTGAACAGTGTCTGGACCCAGCCCACAGCCTAACACTGCTAACCAATTTCATCCATTCATGAATATGCATGAACTCTTTCTTTCCAGGCTCTCTGTGGATTCTGTCTAACCTCAATTTGTGCACTGTGGTCTCTACAGGAGATAAAACTTTCTTTGAATGCATCAATTCAGTGATTTTTCCCCCCAATGTGATGAATTGTGTTTGGGTTGTTTTCATTAATTGAAGTGGCAAGGTTCACTTGGCCCAGCGCAGAAATGAATAAGTCACAAGAAACTGGCACACATATTCATACAGAAGTCCAGCTGAGGTCACAGACTCCTCCCTGCAGCGGGGCCATTTCCAGACAGACTCATGCTCCAGACCTCCTCCAAGCTTGAGCTGCTCTCCCTGCTCTGCCATTAGCGGATTCACACAATCAGGGGCTGGGAGAGCAGAGAGAAGCTGGCCCAGGGGAAGGTGTGGTGTGGCTGCCAGTGGGGTACACAGTGGCCCACACCACAGAGAGGCCACCTAGTGTTACCAGTACAGCTGCAGGCAGCTCAAAATGCTTTTCCTTTGGTTTGGAAACACGATAGCCTAGACTTCTTTCTGTCCAGAAGCTGCCTCCACACAACATGAATGAGGTGGCTTCATGGGAACTACTTCAAAAGGAGGATTATGATTGAGACAGAAGCAGACTCTCTCAGCTCTCATTCCCCTAACTGGAGGAGGATCTCATGTCTCTGTTGAATTCAGGCCTTAGTGATTCAGCCAATGGTTTCTCATTGCGTCATCTGTTCTGGGACTCATGGCTATTAATAACTCAGGTAGGCTGTGTGTGACCAGGCTCCTGTGTAGTGGTGGAAGGTGACACTGCCCAAGTTCTGTCACAACTTCCTAGGCCTTGGGTTTCTCCCCCATTGGGGTCACCCAGAGCATATGAGAGAATATAATGACAAGGTAAAAGTCTTTTTCTTTTCAATGAATCATATGTTTAATTCTTTATCAATTCTTTTTTTGAGAACAGGTCTCACTATTTTTGCCTGTGGAACTGCGGGCTCATGTTGCCCAGGGTACCAGAGACTTAAGCAATCCCCAGCCTCAGCATCCCAGGTAGCTGGGAATACAGGCGCACGCCACCACACCCAGCTATTTTTTTGGAACTAGGTCTCGCTACGTGCCCCCAGTGGGACTCAAACCGTGATCCCTGGCCCCAGCTGTAGTTTCCTAGGCTGCCGTGTACAGGCATGTGCCACCATGCCCGGCCTCCTTTATCAATTTGCAAACAAAATAAAATTTATTCTTAAAGATCTTGAACCTCAGGAGGTTACAGAAGTGAGTTCATAAACTGCTTGACATTGGAAACAGAAATACTACATGAAACAATGGTGAAGAAAAGATACGACTGCCCATCAGGAAACAAGCAGGAAACAAGAATGGGATCCACCTGCGTGGGATTCCTTTCCCTAGTTTTCTATATTCTTTGATTTAGATGATTCTTAGCCTCAATATGGATTTTTCCTTAAGGTTTTCCTGGGTCTAAATCAAAAATACTCCTTCCTCCCACCACCGAAATGAAAATACCTAAGTTTTTGTATGAGGTAGGAGAGTGGGAAGATGTGCTGTGGGGAAAGGTGGATGAACAGCTGCACAAAAGCATTGCTATTGTTTAAGATCAGAACACAATGCAACACTCATTGTGGGGAAGTATCCTTTGAGGGGTAGAATTATAGACCTAAGGTCAGAATTATATTAAGTTGCGGTCACTCAGATCTCAAATGCAAGAATGGACATGGAGAGTGGCTAGAGTCTAAGATGAGTGGTCTGATTTTACTAATGGAAATGCCCTTTGGGGCCCTGCATCCTTGCCTCCATGGCCTGAGAAGTGTGACTCTCCACAGAGCCACCCTAGGTTCCCAGCAATGACACAGTCCTGTGTCTACCCTCCCTTCAAGTTCAGGCAAGACTGAAAGATAAGATTCTCCATTCCTCTCTGTGAGAGAACATTCTACTGTCCTTCAATATTCCATGACAATGAATAAACAATAGGCATATGTAGATTATTAAAGCTCCCTAGGCCATAAATGAAAAAAAAAAAACAAAAAAACACTGATGTCCTATGACCTGGGGAGAGGTGAGGAGGCAGCATCAAGTGAAACAGACAGAATTGTTTCAAATCAGGACAGTTGAAAATATGTCCTAAATATGTCAAAGGCAGAAGACTATGAAATTAAGAACTTTAAAAAAATTTAATTTGCTGTAGAAAAAAAAGACATGTGAGGCAACAGAAGATACTAAGTTTCTCTCCCTCGTGAGGCCCATCCAGAGCCTCTTTTCCATCTTGGACATACAGAGGTAGGGCTCACCCTTGCCTGCATGTCAACATAAGCAAAGAAACTGACAGGAAAGTACACCGCCAAGAAAAACATCGAATAATCACACCTTTTTTGAAGGTAAATCTATGCTCAACAGGTCAGAAAGAAAGGAAGAATAAGATGATTGATCTTCACAGATTTTTGAATCTAGTATTCACAATGACAGACATACTACTCTTCCTGGGGACAGAGAAGAGGTAGGGAAATACGTATTTTTTTAAAATACATCTCATTCATTCTACCAAAGTAAAGTGGTCACATGAAACTTCTGTGTGAAAACACACAGATGCAACTGTTTAGGAAGATCATTTTACTCACTAAAATGTTTTCAAATTAAGAATTCCTTGAATGTTGTAAAACACAAATTAGAGCATCAGGAAATCATTTTTAAAATATTGAGCCAAAAAAATATATACTTACCACCCAAATGATATTGGATGTGTTAATTCTACTGATCTGGATCTGAAAAATCATTTTTAATTGATGTAATTGATAATGAGCGAGGCTGTGGACCCTCCATTGTAAATGCACACATTGATGTGAATAATTGATAGAAACATTCAGCGAATCAGGATTCAAGAGTAAAGGTTCAGACAAGACTGAAAGATGAAAACAAAATATGAAATAACATTTAGTAGGAACATGACTGAATAGTCACAAGTAATTATGTGGTACAATATCATCACTGTTTAGCTTTGGAAAATATTATTCATATGTTCATACTAGAATCAGACACCTTGAAAGCTGGAACAGGATTCGGAAATCACTTGACAGATGGAAAAAAATAAAGCCTAACTGAACGAAATGATTTGGTCAACAAATTTAATACAAGTCAAATAAATTAATAAACAGTTAAAACAAAATACTTCATCAGACAGTTCACTGTTTTAGAAACTTAAAGCAAGGCTAAATGAAGAATCAGGACTTTCTGCTTACTTTTGCCTGTGGAACCGCAGGCTCACATTGCCCGGGGTACCACAGTCTCAAGCAATCCCCAGCCTCAGATTCCCAGGTAGCTGGGATTACAGGCAAGCGCCACCACACTCAGCTATTTTTTGGGGCTACTTCTCGCTATATGCTCCCAGTGGAACTCGAACCTCGATCCCTGGCTCCCGCCGTGGCTTCCCAGGCTGCCGCTTACAGGCATGCACTACCACGCCCAGTTAGAACTTTCTGCTTTAAACTTTAAATTTCTGGAAATCAAATTAGAAAGTTTTTGGAAGTGTGTACTTGGTTGTTTATTAAATAGCTATAAAGTTGGGGCACATCCCATTTTAGACATAATTGTTTATATCTCAACGCACTGAACTTGAAACACCTTCAGCTGGAATTCTCTGGATTTTTAGGTTGGGCCACCTAAGAGTGGTCACTCAGTTTTGCTTACTTAGTATGAGCAAACTACATGTGAAGGGTTCCTAGGTCAAGGAAGGAGCCTAGGGAAACAAAGTTGGAGGGAAACAAAGGACATGTGTGAAATAATGAGGCGTAACCAATTTATAGAAGACTTAATGAGGTGACAAAGTCTGTAAAAGAACAGAGATTCAAACAGGAAACAGCTTTGGGAGGGTCACTGAGCTTAGGAAACAGGCTCACAGAGAGGGGAGGCTGTGCTGGAGTGAGTGACGTCACAGTTAATTCTTAGAGAATAAGTCCCCAGTTCTCACTGAAGAGGAAGAAGTACAGTGTGATTCCAATGGCACTGCGTGCTGCTCACTCAACTGGTCCCACTTATTGTCAGAATGGATCTGACGAGAATGGTTTTGAAAAGATAGAGACCATGCTGATTAATTAAAAAAAAAAAAAAAAAAAACAACCAGTATCTGACACTCTGTGAAGTCACTTCTAAGCCTTCAGTTTTCAAGTTCTGTGAAGATTTCTCCCATAATCAAAAGCCCTCTGGCACTTAAAGGCAGGAGACCTCCTGTCATCAACAAAAATAGAAGTAACCTCTAATATGAAAAAAATGTTCCCAAAACTGCCAACCTAACATGTGGGTTATTTTCATCATCAGGAGGCGAAAACGACAGCAACTATCATAGAGAGTACATATGATTTATCAGGTGCCATTCTAGGTGTATTACCCACACTATCTCCTGTGATCTCCTGTGATGCCATAAAGCTAATAGTACTGATTTTCACTGTGAGGAAACTAAAACTCAAGGAGGTTAAGTAACTTACATAATGCCTTATGGGATTTATACAGCTCTCTCTAACACCAAGACCTACTCTTAACTACATTGTCCCCCTCTTGATAAGGCAGGAGCATCTTGTCCAACCACAGGTGGCATGGGACAGGATGTCAAACATGTCCTGTCAAGTCCAGGACAATGAACAGGAGGGGGTTCTAGAAAGAGCCAGAGATTTATGAAATTCTGGAGGGTGAGGGCATCATGAGGGCTACTCACAAGGTTCCCAATGACCAGGGCATTGACCAGGAAATTGGGGTCAAGGTGAGGTTTAGTAGAGTAATTCAAGATCAGGGAAGTCAAAACTAAGTACCCATGAGCGTGAGAGAATGACATACTCATGTGAGTTACTAAAAATTGTTTCCAAAGAGAAAAGAGGTTTTCAATTTTACTCCAAAGCAACCAATTGCCTCATTTTCTTCCTAGGTGGCTTTTTCGTCCTAGGTGGCTTTTTCTTTACTGTTTTTTATGCATCTTACCTTCATTCTGATAAGTTCTCAAGGGCAACAATGTGAAAATAAATGCTGACTGAAAGAGTGCAAAGACAGCCATAGATTCTGGTTTCCTGAAAAAGATATATCACAAAGAAGAGAGATTTTATTTAACTTTAGTATTGAGCAGGTTTCATGGAACTGATTGAGGTAGACATGGCATTAAAGGCCCCCATTCTCCTTTTTTCCCATATCTATACCTCTTCTCTGTGACTTGGGGTCCCCTCCAAATCAAAAAGGCTTAATTCTTCACTCCATGTTCTTAGTTTGGTCATCAGTGAGCAGTGATGAGATGCTGGCTTTGAACCTATGCATCTTAAAAGCTTGTGTCATTTTATGTACTCCATGTTTCAACCTCTGACATGAAAAATAACATTTCTTGCTGCCCTTCTGGGCCCATTGATAGACTGAGCAACAGATGATGCTCAGTTGGGTCACCTCAGTGGTCCAGCTGGGAGCAGCCCAGGTTGGCTTGCAATGCTCACATCCCAGTCAAAACTAGTTGATCCCAGATGCAGGAGTCACCTTACAGTTATGTACCACTGAGGCTTTGTGGCAATTAGTAATTTCTTCACAATTTCCTCAAACCATATTAAGGATGGAAAAGAAAAAAAAATAGGAAAACATAAAAACAGAAGTTAAATATAAAAGGCAGAGAAAAATAAAAAATATCAGCCTCAAAAAAAACCACCTAAATTTGAATCAGCTATTTATAGGTGAGTCATCTCTACTCTCCCCTATCTCACGTACTAAAATCTCACCTAGGTGGTGAATATAACTAGACTTTTGCTGATGAATGTACTGTACTTTATGCATATGTTGATTTATAAAGCTGTATACCTGAAACTTATATAATACTATAAAACAATACTACTTCAATTTAAAAAATTCATCTAAAGAACATCCTAACTAATGACACAGGTTTTCATTGTTCAAACTAATTTTCAGTTCTCCATTGGATAGAGATAAGAAATACAACAAAGAATCATGCTGATATCGTATCCTGGACTTCGAAATATATTGCAAAGTTATAGTGATTCAAATGGCATGGTACTGGAATAAAACAGACACACAGACAAACAGAATAGATTTGAGAGCCAGAAATAAAGACACACTACTACAAACAGTTAATCTATGGCAAAAATTGCCAGGAAAACTAGAGCCATGTGCTAGAGAATAAAAATAGATCACTACTTCACATAAAAAATGACTAACTCAAAATGGATTAAAGACAAAGACTTGTATGTAAGAACTGAAATCATAAAACACATAGAAGAAAGGCAAAACACTGACAATGGGCAACCTGATGGCACAATGAATGAGCCTAGATAACCTTAAGGAGACTAATAAATCTTTAATTTAGTAATAAAGCATACTGGTATTTTAGTCTTCTAAGTCTGAATCATCACAGAAAGAAACAATGAAATAATTCAAAGACAGTTTTGCTCTCCATCTAGCTACCTGGACTTCATCAAAAGTTAGACATTTAGAGAATTGCATCATCAGTTTCCACCTCTCACCTTTCACGCTATACACATTAAAATTTTTTTCAAGTAAATGGAAACAACAGTGGATACAGGGGGAGTGTAAGTCACACCCTTGAAATTGTTCTCAGATGCTCCAGCCAGTCTGCAGATGAGTCCAATTGCAAGCAGATGCAAGAGTCTGCAAATGACAGCTTTTACTCATATTCCCCTAAGCATAGTTCACTGCTATATCTACTTTGGGTAAACTGGTCATTAATACCTCTCTAAAATTTCTGCTTACAACTTCAACCATGTTCTATTAACATTACCTATCAAAACCAAAGAGAAAATAAGTTCAAGAGAAAATAGTTTCTTCTTGAGTCTAACAGCAGGCAAAGGAAAATGTCAAAGTCAAGTATGACACTCACTGTGCAACATAAATATCCTTCCAGTCACATGGTACAGAAACAGGATCTCATTGTATTTATACCCCCATTTCTCAAGAAATGCAAGATATCACAATGGAGGGAAATCTCAACCCACATATTTAAAATCAGATGATAAAGGGGTGATATGCATGTGTACCTTGTAGTCTTTGTATGCAAGGATGATTTAAAACATACTTAAAACTTTAAAGGATAAGAAAATGCTAAAACTAAAAGTAGACATCACCTACCAATTAAGGATAACCATAAGTTAAAAGATAAAAGTTATATGAAACCAAAATGAGTGAAGGAAAAAAGTGTACGGCTTGGGTCGGCAGGAATGACTCTGAGAAGCACCTGAACTGTTCCCCACCATCTCAGCCACGGCAGCTAGAGAATCTGAACTTCCCTCCAGTTACTATTTAGATTTACTGCTTTTGTTTTCCTCAGTTCTGCTATGCAGTTTCTCTATGCATGGATTTGCACCAGCTGGGCAGATGGCAGAGTGGTAATAAATGAGCGGTCACTTCCAGTGGTGACTGAATGGCCATGAAACCTCAGCACCATCTGCACAGGGTGTGCAAGTCTTAGCTGTTGTCTGCAAACCTCCTGGCAAAGGCAACAAAGTTTATCACAATTTACAGCCGGAAGAACATCCCTGAGACACCTTTTAGGACATGCCACATAAACTGTTTTACCTGATGATACAGAGGGTGATGATGCAGGAAGAATACCTATGCCTCAAAATCAGCTGTTTCTCCAGGTGACTGATAGCACAACCCATGAAATCCCTTTCTCCCATACCCTGTACAAAAATGGTTCTTGAGCAATTCCACCCCAAGCCTGCCAGCTGCTTCCTGAGGGAATCCTGACAAACAGCTGTAAAAAGCCTGAAGGTGCAGTAATGAACTGTGCAAAGGTTCTGGGGTGAGAGAGTGTTTGGCATTTTCTGACAAGAACATATACTATACTTGATCTTAACCAAAGACCAAGAAGCCATTGCTTGGCAATTTTAAGGAACCAGAACCCAGGTATTGGAGTGAGCAAGTAGCTGAGTGACCCGAGATGGAATCAGAGCATGCAGAGGGGGACAACAGACGGGGAAAACACTTTCAGTTTTCCCTTCTACTGGGAGTGAGGTGGGACCTTTGCAGAAGAACATAGTCTAAATTACGCTGCATAGGAAGGGCCCTTGGAATGTGAAGAGATAGAAGGATAGGAGGGAGAGCAGCAGTCCTCCAGGGAGAATGGAATTTGACAGAGATTTTAAAGACAGAGCTGGTAGGACAGAGGATGGTGACAAAGTGAGACATCCCAATGGTTCCAGTAATTTCATCCTGAACTCCGCAAATTAGGGAATTATAATTTACGGAGGTGCAAAAGAACAGACTCAGTAACCTATATCCAGGTCTCAGTCTGTAATCTGTGAAGTTTTAGATTCTTATTGACATCTAAGTGGAGAGACCAAACAGCCAGCTGCATGCACAATCTGGAGCTCCTGGGAGAAATTCTGGCTGGTATATAAATTTGGGTATCTTTGAGGAATCTGTGGAATACTTTTATCCCATAGGACTGGATGCTGCCAAGAGATGTAGTACAGATAGCAAAGTGCCCACATCCCCTAACGAAGATCAAAATGAAATCCAGGACTCGATCAGGCTTTCCTACACCTCAAAGATAATGGCCATCATTCCCAACTAGCTTGAGCTGACTCTTCTCCCTCACTGTTTATCACAGTTTTAAAAAAACAGCTGCTACCCAAGACATATCTGTTAAATGAATAAAAAATGGACCAGTTTTCTCTTGTTTTCAGCTTTTATTTTAATTGAAATACATTCCTTTTAGGGGCTTCTACTTTTCCTGTTGCCAAATATTGCCTAACTTATTGACATTCCTTCAGTGGGTGGAAATGGGGAGGAGAGTAAAAGAAAATCTACTCACTTATTTTGCATAACTTTTATTCAAATCTCATCTGGTTGCAAAATGAAGATGCATATAACTATCCTTCAGTAGGAATACTATTCACATGTACAATGAAACAACTTTTGCAAAGGGTAGGTCTGCCCTTCTTCACCAGCATGTCTTGTTCTGTCATTACTTAAGTATTTATTCCGAGGAAGTCTCTCTGTAAATAATCCCCAGGAGAAGCAGCATGATCAGTCATTGCTTCCCAAACACATGGGTGTATTGCCAAACTCTTCAAATTGGCGGGATGCCCTGTGATATCATACGCAAATACTATCTTGAAGAAAAGTTGCCGTTTATCCAGGAAGCATGCATGGGGAGCAGGGTCAGAGTGTGCACCCATGAAACAGTTCCATGTGGCAGTACGAAGAGTTGCCTGCCACCTCTCAGAGGTTCTTCACATTTCTCAGACTTGGTTATCTTTTTTTCTTTTTTAAAGCAGTGGCATTTATCTTTGAGATACCCTTCATCAGGGCATTACAGCAAAGGATTGATAACCTACTAGGTTTCACTCCGATTAGGAAATTTGAATAAGAAAATTTGAATATATCCCTTCCTACTGGGAAGTAGACCTATAAAAGGTGAGAGTACAGTCTACTCTGCCATTAAAAAACACTCAGCTAAATATTTTTATATTTTCTAAGGTAAATCCTGATTTATGACACTGGATTAGCTGATGAATAACACATTCTACTTTTTCAAAATAATGTTCAATTCAAGATTTCTGGAATTTGTGACAACAGCTAGCAGTAAAACTGAGTTTCTAAATGGTAAGTAAGCCAAAGAAAGGAATGCAAAACCTGGATCCAAAGAATAATCTGTACTTACAGAATATGTAGGAATTTTGGATAAAGGCTAAAGAGGATATTTCAAGTTATTTGAGAAAAGATACATTATTCTCCAAAATGGTACTGGAACAATAGACAGGACATCTGTGGGGTAAGGAAACTATGTAAGTCAAGTACATTAGCTATGAAAGAAGATTGCTTAGGGTCAGATTTCTACTCTGATACTTAATAATGATGCAATCATGGTTAAGTTATTTAACCCATTTAAGTTTCAATTTCCTTCTCTGTAAAACAAGAATAGATGTCCCACCCATAGAACTGGCATGAAAATGAGATTATGAGAACATATCCAGAGTAAAATCAATTAATATTAACTGTATTATTGATCTTGCTTAATTTCCTTCAACAAAAAAATTACAATAAAGACATAAATGAAAAAAGTAAGGACAAGTACTAAAATAAAAAACAGGTGAATAATTGTATAGTTGTCTGAGCATGATATGAAACTCAGAAGCAATAAAGATAAAACTACTATGCTAAGCTAGGCACAGTGGTGCGTGCCTGTAAGCTTCAGCCTATGCAGCAGCAGGGGCTAGAGATCGCGGTTCAAGTCCAGCGTGGGGCAACACAATGAGAACTAATCCCAAAAAATAGCTGGCCATGGTGAGACTGCAGAGTTGATTGCATATTTAAGATTTCTATGCCACAAGATTATTGAAACCAAAAGTATTCTGAATGGATAAGGAAAATGTAGTATGTGCATACTGTGAAATAATATTTAGTCCTTAAAAGGAAATAAATTCTGATACCTGCTACAGCATGAATGAACTTTGAGTTCATTTTGCTAAATGAAATGAATCTGTCAAAAAAGGAGAAGCCTTCATCCTGCCCCTCCCCCCCTTTTATATAAGGTCCCTGGAGTTGCGAAGAACAGAGAGAAGAGAAACAAAGAGTTGATGTTTTAGGGGTTCAATTTCAATTTTGAACACTGAAGAGTTCTAGTGATGGAGCGTATTGATGGTGGTACAAGTTGCTGATTGTACTGAACACCACTGACCCCTAGACCTAAAAATAGTTAAAATGGCAAATTTTATTTTGTGCATTTTCACCAATTAAAAATTAGAAATTAAGAGTATTATGCTAGTAATATTTTCATCCTCTGTAACAGCCAAAAGATTAAGACCTTGAGTGGTATGTGAAGAGCTTCTGCAATAAATAGAAATAAGAAAAATCAACTCAATAGAAAAATGAGAAAAGGATGTGGTAAGTAATTCTCAGAAGAATACAACTGGCCGATAATTATTGAGACAATATATTGCAGGAGTAATCAGCAAATTGCAAAATAAACAGCCATATTGGGTTTTACTCATTTAGCAGTTGATATTTGGAAGGATGAGGATGCCATCCTCATTGGAAGGAAGAGAATGTCATACATTGAGTTAAATTAGTAGTTAGGATGGGGACAGTGGTATGATGGAAAAGATTGTTCTGTTTAGAGGAAAAATGAATAAACTTTTAATCTGAGAACACTTTCTTAGGGTGCTATTTCACAGGAATGCTCAGGCTAATACTGCTGTGAAAGCTAAGTAATTTCAACAACTCCAATATTCATCAATAAAAGAAATAATATGTAGCCCACTGACAGAAGGGTGTGTACAGATCTGGAATACCTCTCATACTTGAAAGGGAGCTGTGAAGCTGAAGACACCGCTGGTAGAAAAGACTGTATGTGGCTGCAAGGAAGTCTGTGGCTTTTCTTTAGTAAGGCTGTAATACTTTATTTGTTTTATTTTATGTTTTACATGTACATATATATTTAAAATCAAGGATTTTCCTTGGAGGGGAAGGCAGGACCAGTGCTCGCTGTTCCTGTGAGCAAGATGACATTCATTCGGTTTTCCTTTGCTCAAGCCAACAGTGCCCAACCCAGTTCCCACAAGGAAAACACAGCTTTCGCCTTGTCAAATCGCGTCACCACCAACTCAGTCTTTTTCCAAACCACACTCATTTTCCTGACTTGGTTCCTTTTGCAGGCTTTTGAGAAACAGCAGAGATTCTGAAACAATGAGTGCACTCCTGTCAGCATTACTTCCGATGTGGCTTAAGTCCTGCTGGACACCTAAAACCAGCCCTTTTATCTCAAGGTATCTTTAGACACTTAAAAGCCCTGGGCACATCTTCTGAGACATCAGCCGTGGAACTAAGATGTACATCCCTAAGAGGCTGGCTACAAAGCACCCCCACAAAGCACCATCAGGTGGTGAGTTCCATGCCACTGGAGTCTGTCAGGGAGATGCCAAACTGAGTTATGTCTTGAAGAGTCTGAACAGGTGGCTGAGATTGGAGTCCAGAACTTAGAAAAACTTCAGTTTGGGAAATTCTGGCCACCAGGACCTTGGGTCCTTTAGTCTCAAGGTGCATTTATTTATTTATTTGAGACTAGGTCTTGCTATGTTGCCCAGGGAACCGCAGACTCACGTTGCCCGGGGTACTACGGACTCAAGCGTGGTACCCCGGTCTCAGCCTCCCAGGTAGCTGGGATTACAGGCGCGTGCCACCATACCCAGCTATTTTTTTGAGACTAGGTCTCGCTATGTTGCCCTGGGCGGGTCTCGAACCCATGGACTCAAGTGATTCCTAGTCTCGGCCTTCCTTCCTAGGCTGGGATTAAAGGCACGCGCCTGCCCCCAAGCCCAACCTCGAGGTGCATTTAACTGAGTGCATTTAGAAACAGTGTGAGCGACCAAGCAAATCCGTAACAAGGTACCACCTCCGGGCCCACTCCCCAGTGTCCTCGAGGTCTAGACAGCACAGAGGTGGTAAGCAGACCACAAAGTCAGTCCTGACTCTACCACCTGCAGGTCAGCGGCTCCTACATTTGGGTGGAAACAGACTGGAGGGAGATGGCAGACTCCAGGAGGAGTGGCCATCAGGTGGGAAAGTTAAGGCCAGGGGTGGGCCGGTGCGAGTCGGGGACAGCAATTAACTCCCCAAACAGTGTGTTGGGACATGGACACAAGGGGATCAAGTGGGAGGAAGTCCAACTCCCACCGTTGGAGAAAGGCGACGGGCTGGAGAAGGTAAAAGGCGTGTGGGAAGCGGCCCGGCACTCCCGCAGCCTGCCTTCCGGAAGGAACTACTCGGTTACTCACCAGGTAGGCGGGCCGGAAGCAAGGACCCCTCAAAGTGCCGTCAGGGAGCAGCGCCGGCGGAACCCGGGCGTACGCGGGGTCGAGGCGGCGCGCAGGCCCGGGGGCAGCGCTCCCGGACGCGTCGGGCGGGGAAGAGCGGCGAAGTCGACCGATTCTTCCCTGCTCCGCGCCGGGTCCGCCCGTCGGAAAAGCATCGGAGGAAGGCAGGACTCGGCCGTGCGCGCTGGGAGACTGCGGGGCGCGCGGGGGCGCGGAGGGGCGCGGGGCGGCGGCGGCGGTGTCCACGCTGGGGCGCCGCGCTCCGAGTCGGCCGAGGCCCGCGGAGCCGAGGCCCGGGGTGTAGACGCCGGTGTAGACCGGCAGAGGCGGCCCGCGCCCGGGCTATGAATCAGCTGCGGGGCGAGCGCCCAGGGGCGGGAGTTACTGGAAAGCCGGGGGCGGGCAGAGGGCTGAGGACTTTTGCAATTTCCCGTCTGGCTGCGCACTTCTGGGACCCGCGGAATTCCTTCAGGTCCCCGGGGGAGCGAAGGGGACCCTGTCGCGGGTGGGTGCGATTCCACCGAAGGTGCGGCCCCAGGACTTGTGGCGGGCGGGCGGGGCCGGCGGAAAGAGAAGTGGGAGAGGCCTGAGGTGGAAGAGTGGACCTCGGAAACTCGGCGACCCCAGGTGCTGCGCCCGCGCTTCGTTCGGCTCCGGACCGGCCGCTGGGCGGGACGCGAAGGGAAGCCGAGCGAGGGCTGCGCGCGGGTGTCCTCGGCCGCTCATCCCCGACGGCACGGCACCCTCAGGCTCCCAGGCAGAAAATGTCCTGGCCGACGAGCACAGTCGTTCTTCGTATACGTGTTTGCACTCGGTGTTCTGTTCGGAGCCCGAAAACCTGTTAGGACAGACTTCGAGGAGCCTGGCTCTTGTCTAGAAACGACCTGTCAGTTTGGCTTGCAGCAATAGTTGGGGAGCTTTCGCTTCACCAAGATCAGGGTGTGCCCTGTCATGACCTGCATTTCCCCTCAAAAATGCCACCCCGGCTTGTCTTTGAAATACATAGGTCAAACACAAGGCCTTGGGGGTATATCTTCGCTTCCCCTCCCCTTTTTTCCCACAAGTATGTGGAAAACTATTGGAAGTCGCGTATACTTGGTGGCTCTATGGGAAATATCCCAATACACCCTTTCATGGCAACCTCAGGATCCAGGGTATACAGTGGAAAAGTGACCCAGATACCTGACAGCTTGCGGGAACTTTCCTGAGGCCTTATTCCTGTCAGCTAAACCTGGTCTGGTATGGGTTTGGAACCCTGGAAAGCAATCATAAACACAAGACCTCTCGCTGAGGAGTGAAGAGCCATCTGGAAGGATTGCCCATAACTTATACTCGTTACTTCAAAATAATGTCAGAATTGCCCTAAATGTGACTTGTCACATTTTGTAGCCACACATTTTTTTGCACAACCTCAAGATCATTCTAGAGGAAAGAACATAGGGCTGAGACACTCAATACCACCTAATGGTGTGGGAGAACGTGGTACATAGTAAATATTTGATGATAATGAGGAAAAAATACTTTTGTCTAAATAGATTATGATCCTTTGCCACACCTACTTATTACAAGAGACTTACAGGGTCCATTAGTTTAGCTATCTACAGAGCTCTGGAAACCCTATAGTACCCGGTCCCAAAGGACTGGAAGGGGCTTCTAAATCTGTTGTGTTTCATGGAGTGGGGAAAAAAAAGTAAATTTCCTCTTTATGGAAATAGTTTAGGAGGTGCCTTTCTTATAGTAGATGAGATGGTAAAGGTAAAATATTCAGTATGAGTAATTTCTACAAAACGAGGCTTCATTCTACAAACTGGACTCCTGGCAATGCAAAGAAACTGCAGTGAAAAAGTAATTATTTGTTTATATTAAATACATTTATTTGGGACACAATTCTCATTTAATCCCCCCACCCTTTTTCTACAGCCTGTTTGTTAGTACACTGGTAAATTGGTGATCATACCCTTAAAATGGCACATCAGATTGAATAATCTCCAAAGATGGGTGTCTACCCAGAACCTCAGACCTTATTTGGAAACTGTTTGTGCAAATGTAATGCTGTTAAATTGAGATCATACTGGATTAGTCTACTCATCGCTGTCCTTACCAGAAGAGGAAAATCTGGACACAGACACTGAGCGAGAAAGCCATGTATGAAAGCCATGAAAGCCAAAAGAAACTAGGAGAAAGGTACACAATAGATTCTTCCTGTGAACCCCCAAGAAGGAACTCATCTTGCCAACATTTTGGGTTTCAGAATCCTGAGCTATAGAACTGAGAGAATTTCCCCTTGCTGTTGTTTTAAGCTGCCCATTTTGTAGTCACTTGTTTATAGTAGCCCTAGCAAAGTGATCCATAGTCTCCACTGAAGATTAGTAAAATGAGCCTGAAAATAATTGAGGTGAAAAATCACTAAAAACTGAAATTAACAAGATTACATTGGGAAAATACAGACTTACTCTAACTATTGAACACTCCTCCACATGCCCTCTTCCTTTTGATTTCAGTCTCCCCATTTGCCCCCCACTTCCCTGATGTTCTTCCCCATCACCATTTTGGGCGTCTTATTTACTGCCTGACCCTTAGATGTTGGTGCATCTCTGGAATCCCACCCAAATCTTCTCTAAAGTATCTCCCTAGTGATGGCTGCATACTTCTGATCAAAATCCCCGTGTGCTGATCATTGTTATTATTTCACCAAATTCCAGACTATTTTGTACATAAAAATCAAGATGTCAAAATTTTTGCTTTGATTCTCTTCTATTAAGTGAGTGGTGGTCCAACCTTTAATTTGGACACTATAGCAAAAGCCTGGGAAAGCTACCTGATTCCTCCCTCATCTTCCATCTTCCTCTAGAAAGTACCATATGCGTACCTATTATACAAAAGGCATGAAGAGTGTATCTCTGTTTTTCAACTTCTCAAGGGAAAAGCTGTTCCATCACCATCAGAAACATAGAGATATGGCTATAGATCTATGAAATAAGCTACATAAATTGTGAAGTCTAATTATGATTCTATTTGTTCAATAATTGAAAATATAGTTACATGCTGCACAATATTTGGTACTGAAAATGATGGTGTTTGAAGGTTGGAGAAAATAGCTTCATCAAATAAACGTTTAGTGGTTGATAATTTTGAATATGCTCATGGATTAAAAAGTCTCTGTTTTGTTGACCTAAGATCACATTTGACATATTAACGAGTGACATTTAGGTTTTAAGGAATACTATATTGATTATAATAGTGGCATTATTTCTATGAAAACTTGAATGGATATTAAAGTATTATGAATGAATTTTGTATTATGAAATACAGGCCTCTCAAATTTTCTCTTATAAAATATAAACCTTTACAAATAGTATACTTTTTTCAAATATTAAAAGAAAAAGCAAGATATTTCTAAAAAGGCGTTTACAATAACAAAAGAAGATACTGAGTGTCACGGACCACTTGAAACTCACATTTTATGATTTCCAAGGATTTACTGTAATTGCTTAATTCTAAATCGTGTTGCTTTCAATATCTATTAAGTGAACTTAAGTGAAGGATAGCATTATCCTTAATTCTAAAGGAGTCCCATGCTTCAACAAATATTACTTGAAGAGCAAGGGATGGCTTAATTGATTTTCCATGTTCTATCCTCTCTTGGATACTGGAATTGTGTGCATACCTTGTTCCAAAAATCATACAATAGAGAGTATTTTTCCATTTTCTCCCTCATGGACTTTAGGGAGAATGTTGAGTATGTTTTCATGTAATTGTTTTTATTCCTTTGACCTGTGGTTGTGGGAATTAAGAAATTAGAGTGATTAGTTAATAATGACAGAGGATTGAACATTAATATAATAAGGGGGAAGTACTTTGGGGGAAATTAGATGGGAAAGTTGGGGATTTTTGAAAACTTTGCTAAGTGATCCAAAGTAAATCTAAAGTGGTATTTGTATTTAAATGGTGTCTGTCTCTTACTGAGAGCATGTAGTTGGGACATTCAGAAAATCCTATTCCATGATGTCTACATTTTAATTAGAGAGGGAATATTTAGCATACTGACATTTTAGGCAATTAATTAATTGATCCTATTAATTATTGTGGTAGGCTTCAGCTTGCCATTTTACTCTAGATTTTCTGGGACTTGTGCTTTGGTAGCTTCTTTTCTACCTCCCTTATATCATTTGAGTACTTCTTTGAATCTTCTTTTGACTTTTATTGTTCTTGCTGTCTCTCTTTACATGCTTAATTAGTGTTTGCTCTGTGGGTTGCAGTATGTGTCTTTATTTCTGTTTATTTGAGAATATACTGTACAATTTCACCTAACAGGTCCACTTTAAAAAATTTTTTAATATTGCTATTTTTATTTATATACATATTTCACATCTTTGTATTCCCCAGGGATCACCTACCACCTTTCCTCCCTGATCAATCCCTCCCCTCTCCTCCCTGCCCCCCCCCAGTTGTGTACTTTGGTTTGGTTGTTAGTTTTGACTATTTCTCTTGACCTTTTGCTTGCTTTTCCTATATCCCATATATTAGTGAAACCATTTGGTTTCTGTCTTTTTCTTTCTGACTTGTTTCTGCCAATAAAATTTCTTCTAGGTACATCCATGTTATCATAAATTCATCAAATTTGTCATTTTTAATTGATGAGTAATATTCCATTGTGTATATATACCACATCTTTTTCATCCATTCATCTAACTGATCCACTTAAATATAACCTCTGTCCTTTACATTATAGTTACGAAAAATATTACATTTGTGACATGATAAAACTGGCAATATGACGTATATTTTAAAAAACAAGAGAAAAACTGGTCTTTTTTATTGAGACTAGGTCTCGCCTGTGGAACCACAGGCTCATGTTGCCCTGTGTACCACAGACTCAAGCAATCCCAGCCTCAGCTTCGCAAGTAGCTGGGATTACAGGTGCATGCCACCACACCCAGCTATATATTTTTGGAACTAGGTCTCGCTACATGCCCCTGGCAGGACTCGAACTGCGATCCCTGGCCCCAGCCATGGCTTCCTAGGCTGCTGCTAACAGGCATGCGCCACCATGCCCGGCCCAAAACTGGTCTTTTTTATGTGCCCACATGTTTACCATTCCCCATATTCTCAATCCTTCTTGAAGATCTAAGTTTACATTTGATCTAATTTCCCTCAGTGTGAAGAATGTTTAGCATCTTTTTTAGTGCATGTCTACGTGAAAAATCATTCTTTCAGTTTTATTTTAAAATTCTTTAATTCATTTCATTCTTGAGGGATATTTTTCTTGGACACAGGATTCTGGATCAACAACTTTGCTATTTCAGCAATTTAAAGCGCTTGTTCCACAATTTACCAGCTTCCATTGTTTCTTTCTTTTTTTTTTTTTATTGTAGTTTTATTTTGTTCTTTGGGTTACAACCACTCTGTTATATAATTTTCCCCCCTCCCTCCTCCCTCCGATGCTCCCTCCATTCTCTCACACCCCACTCTTTGTTATTTATTAGCTGTGCTGAGTCCATTAGTGTCTTTCCTATGTTAGTGTCTTTTCTCTGGGTGAGGGATTGCGTTGTTGGGTCCCGGCACCCCTTGCTGTTAGATTTTCAGTCTTAAGATTGTGTTTGGTGGCCAGGTTATATTCGTTTGTGATCTGTCCATGTTTTCTTGCTGCAGGCCTTCCTCTCCAATCCAATCCCCTCGCCTTTGCTTTGCTGCTTTTCCTTATGGGTCTGGTGTCGGGCTTTGGGGGTCTTGTCTCCTGCCGGTGTTGGTCAAGAAATTTCTTTGAGACTTCAAGCTTTGAGACTAGGTCTTGCTATATTTGCCCGTGGAACCGCAGGCTCTCGTTGCCCAGGGTACTACAGACTCAGGCAATTCCCAGCCTCAGCTTCCCAGGTAGCCGGGATTACAGGCGCACACCACACGCCCAGCTATTGTTTGGAACTAAGTCTCGCTACGGGCCCCAAGCGGGACTTGAACCACGATCCCTAGCCCCGGCTGCTTCCTAGGCTGAAGCTTACAGGCACAGGCCACTGTGCCCGGCCAATGAGTTCAGGCTTCTGCGAGTGGCCTTTGAAGGTTATCTCCTCTGCTTCCTTTGGCAGTTTTGGTGTGGGGCCCATTATCCCGTCTTTGGTCATCCTCTCCTCTCCCTTAATAAGGGGAGGGTATGTTGTTCTCCGTGAATATATCTCCATGTTAAAATCCCGAGTTTTGGCCCAGCCAGTGTAGAAGTGCGCCTGGTGACATCGGGACTCTGTGGTTGTTTTTCTGGTCTTACTTGTACTGCTTCACTTGGTTGTCCATCTGCTGTGTCCCGCTCCGGTCTGTGGGCTGGACTTTTGCCTGGTCCCTCACCCGTTCTATGTTGGGGTTGCTGCTATTGCATCTATTCTGGTTGCTCTGAGGTTTAGCTGGAGTAAAAGAGATAGGGAGGGCCCCCCCGCTCCCCCCCTCCCCGCTTGCCCGCGTGCTGGCAGGTCTGGGCGCGGGGGCGGGCCGACCTGGGACCGCTGGTCCCTCCATGCGCCCCGGCTTCCGGGGGCCGGGGGCGTCATGGTGCCGCCCAGGCCAGCTTGACAGGTGGGGATCCGCCCCCCACCCTGACCTCCCACTGGGGAGCTCACCCAGGTGTGGCCAGACGCTCCTCGCCTCCCGCTGGCTAGGGGGTCCGGGGCACCCGAGCCTCTGCCTGGGCCGCGGGCGTCCACCATCACCCGCTGGGGGACGGGGCTCACTAGCTTCCATTGTTTCTGATAAGAAATCATCAATTGTTCAAATCACTGTTCCCTGAATAGCTAATGTGCTACTTTCCTCTGATTGCTTTTGGTATTTTTGCTTTCTCTTTGGCTGTCAAAAATTTAACAGTAATGTGCCTAGAAATTTAAATAGTATCAGTATTGTTTTATATACTGCCTGGTATTTGTTGAGCTTCTTGAATTTGCAAACATGTCTTTTACCAAATTCAATAATTTTTCAGTTAATATTTCTTTGCATGTTTTTTTTCTTTCCATTTTCTTTCTCATCTCTTTCTGAGATTCCAGCTACAAATATGTCATACCTTGTCATAGGGCCAATATGCCTATGTGGTCCTATTCATTATTTTTAATCCCTTTTCTCTGCACTTTTTAGATTGGATAATTTGTATTGAATTACCTTTAAGTTTACAGACCCCTCTCCCATAATCTTCATTCTGCTATTAAAATTCATCTAGTAAATTTTGCACCAATATTCTAGAATTCAGTTATAAGGTTTTGTCTTTTTTATTTTTAAAAATATATTCTACTTTCGCTACTGATATGACCTATCTTTTGGCTCATTATAGCCATATTTTCCTTTATTGCATTGAAAACATCTATACAATTGATGCATTTTTACGTATTGTTTAGTTTTTCATATTTAAATAATTGTGGAGTCAGTTTCACTTGATTATTTCTTTTTTGACAATGCACCACATTTTCATAGTTTATTTTTTGAGAGTCAGGGATTTTGAATTAAAAGCTGGACAATGTAAACACTGTTACGAAGACTGGCTTCTCCAATAACATTGATTTTCTCTTTAAATGGTTAAATCTGAACTGCAAATGGTACTGTTTGCAGTAAATGGAAGCTTAAATCTGAGTTCAGTTTGATGTAGCCTTAGCTGGATTGCTTTGAATTTGCCTTGCACAAGCGTGACTCAGAGATTATTCAGGAACAGAATATGAGCTTCTTCCTCTCTTAACTCTCTCTTTCTGTGATTTCCCCTGCACTGTACAAAAGATGTGACTCTTTGTTGAGACCAGGTCTCACTATTTTGTCCATGGAACCACAGGCTCACGTTCCCTGGGGTACCACAGACTCAAGCAATCCCCAGCCTCAGCTTCCCAGGTAGCTGGAATTACAGGCACGCGCCACCATGCCCAGCTATTTTTGGGGACTAGGTCTTGCTATGTTGCCCTGAGCGGGACTCGAACCGCGATTCCTAGCTCCAGCTACTTCATAGGCTGAAGCTTACAGGCACAAGCCACCGTGCCTGGCTTAGGATGTAACTCTTAAACCTTGTTTTTCAAGCCAGAAAGATTGCATATTTTCTATCGGAGCTTGGGTACCCCACTACACAGTCAGTTTCAGACTAAGGGCCATGAAATGTGGGAATCTCTATGCTTTTCTCCTCTTTCCAAGTACTCACTGTTTTCCAGAATTTGCCTGCTGTATTCATTCTCCTATGCCTTCCAGTGTTTTGAAAATATTTTTCCAAGAATTTTATATTGTTATGTGCTGGGAAGGGAGAGTTTATAGGAGTTACTGAGCTATGACTAGAAGCAGTACTCCCTGCAGTTGCTCCATAAACTGATAAACTACTCATTTTCTGATTCAAAATCATGAACTCTTTCCTTCCTTACTTTAGATTTCTCTCCAGGAAACAGAAATAACCCAGTGTTTCCATAGCATTGAAATATGTTCACTTTACACTTCAATCTGGAAATTGATGAAAATCTGCTGAAATCATCTGAGGTTCATTTAGTGTCTTAACTGCAAGATACGTAACTTTAGAATGGAGATGTGTAAATTAATGAAGTATTAATGACCCTATAATAGAAAAGAAAGTTCTAAGTCTGAAAAAAGAGGAGTAATTGAACTGTTCTCGAATTTCCTGTGACTCTGTCCATGCCAATAATAAAACTTATCTGACTTATAGTGGGCTGTAGCTTTATAGTGGACTTTATAGTAGTCTTATAGTGGGTTATAACTTTGTCCTTGTGATCCCATTTGTATTTAAATTAACTTCATCTAGGTTGGAATAAAAACTTCCCAAGGGTATTCTTTGTATTTCATCTTGTAGTCTCTTTATTTCATGTATTACACAACAGCTATTGTGCCCACTGTCAAATGTTATCAACTGATGTTTGGTTATTTTGGAAGAATGGTCAAATAAATTCCATATGCCCAAGGCATTTGTAGAGTGCAGGTTAGGGGGACTGGTCGTTCAAATTCTATGCAAAATAACCAAGCTAAATTAGAATCAGAAGAAGCATTCGATGCCCGCTTCAGCCATGCTGCTGGGCACTGAGCTCCCAGCCATCCAGTCTGCCATGTTCCTTTTGGGGTTCAGGGAGTGCAAGGTGGGGGGCCCAGGACACCATACCACGAGGTGGGGGGGAAGGTAGCCACACCCACATGCCCAGTTCAGCCATGCTGCCAGGCACTGAGCCCCCCTCCCCACCCTGCTGGACACGCAGGCTGGCAGGGAGTGGGGGCGATTGGCAGAGGGTAGTGGGTGGTAGGGGTCATTCCCTCAGGTCTTTTCCAAATCCAGTGAACCCTCACCAGAAGCAACTAAATCAGTGATTCAACGGCAGTTGCACGCGAATACAGAGGTGAAAAACAAGTATTCCAGAACCATGAACATGTCAGATCCATGGGACATGGGACTATAAGACTGATTATAGAGATGAACTACCTCAGAAATACAACCACTGAGATCTACAACGATGGGAATGGAATTTCCCATTCAGAGATGCCTTCAGCATGATCAAAGGACCCTTCCACTTTAGGGGGTGAGAAAAGCCACAGAGACAGGCAGTGGCCTCACGACAAACCGGACCAACCATCTGCCAGGGCCTAGCTCAATAAAAAAAATTGGTGCACAAACTTTGGCCAGGAGAAATGTTCCCAATGCCGGCAACGAGAACTGCAAAACAAAGAAGGAACAAAATATGACAGAAGATGGGCCGGAGCAGCTAAACCAGAAAGAAGGAAGAGGCACTGAAAGAACACAATCATGTGTGAACTGGTGGTCTGCAGCAAAAAACACTTGGAAAACCAAGTACAGGCCACTGTGTCCCAGGAAACCATGTCCACACTGGACAAAAGGACATTGCTACAGGAAAGAAGAGGAAGAACCCAAGGGACTAAAAATTGATAAATGTCAGTAAAAGAGATGGAGAGACCAGGGGGTGGGATGGGGAGAGGGGAGGAACACCCAAAAGGCAAATGGAAACAAAACTCATTCAATAAAAATATATATTATTTTTTAAAAAATCCAAGGAAGAGAGAAAGGTTGTTAAATGAATGTTATCAGATTTTATAGCAAAAATAATATTAATAACTTATCTTTCTAGAAATTATTAGAACAATAATAAAGATGTCTAAAGATGAAGATGTACAGGTTGAAAAAGAGAACAATAGATAATTTCTTTTGAAAACATCCTCTTCTTGGAAGAAAAAAATATTGAACTTGACTGGAAATTTAGAATCAAAAACATTCCTAGTTGCAAAATTACAACACACTCATACATGCACACACACATACACACCACATGAACCCCTCTCATGCACAGAGGCTCTTTAGAAAACATGGGAGAGGGGAGTGGGAAAATCGCAGAAAATAACTTTAATAAGCAACAAAATAGTAACAACCTAAAGGTCTCCCAACGAAGATCTAATTCATCCTTTCAAAAGAAGAAAGACTGTCTACTTGTGTAAGCAGTGTTAATATATAATCAAGTGAGAAAAATCACAGTCAAAAATGTGTATATGCTACCCATGTTCCATCTCATTTGTTCATGTTTATGGGCTGTAGACATAAGAGTGCTTTGGGTAAGATTATAAAAAGCTAGTAGTGGCTGATCCTGGGGAGAAGCTGTAAGAGTGGCACCTGATGCTGAAGGTCATTTTCCTTTTCTCTTTTGGTCATCACTAGTTGGTCTTATAGTCTGCTTATAGTCTGCAAGTTTGTTTTTGCTTTATCTAGTTCATTCATTTGTTTGGTTTCTCTCTGTACCACATATGAGTTAAATCACAGTGTCCGTTTTACTCCATCTGACTCATTTCACTCAGTATAATAACCTCTAGATCCATCCATGTTGTGCAAATAGCAGAATTTTTTCTTTTGCAGTCAAGCAGTATTCTGTTGTGTAAATATAGAATGTTTTCTTTATTTGTTAATGGTCACTTAGACTGTTTCCAGATCATGGGTATTTTCAATAATGCTGCAATACATATGGGGATGCACATCTCTTAAAATATGTTTTTGTACTCCTTTGGTAAATATCCAGAAGTGTAATAATTGCATTATATGAATTTTACATTTTTTTGGTGAAATCTCCATACTATTTTCCTTAAAGATTTTTGTGAAATCTCTATACCATTTTCCTAACAGAACCACATATTCTATTTTTTTAATAGTAGCCTGTAGAAAATTGTAGGATAATACAAATAACAAAAAAGAAAGTAATTAAACTATCTGCTTATTTAATTTATGGGAGATAAAACCTAACACTTATTATAGTGATATGATCAGAAATAACCCAAATGTTCTTATTTACTTGCATAACAGAAAGTCGAGAAAAGTTACAGGCCCTAAATTAGGTGTGTTTATTCCAGGCATGAAGGGCCTACGTGCACTAATGCACAGGACTCTGTTCTTTGCTCAGGTCATATTCCAAAGCCAATCACATGCCTTTTCCTCTTCCTTCTCTGGGCATCTCTTCCAGTGGCATGGAGACTGCTTTCACATTATAGCCAAGCATTTGGAACATATTCTTCTGGGCTACTCCAGTAACAGAAGAAAGAGGGATTTAAGGGCAAGGTCAAGTCACTCACTCAGATGTCATTTGCTGGAACTCAGCCACATGGTCCCAAACAAACTGCAAAGGAGGCTGGGAAGTTGAAGTCTCTTGGGGTCCAAGACAAGCAGAGAATGTGAAGTCTGAAAGATTTTGTCTCAGCACAGGGAATTTTGTAAATATATTTTATCTTTAAAATGGATATCATTCAAAGATTGAAAATTGGGTTTTGAAGAATGACAGGAAAACAACAGTAAAAAGGGTGGACGGAGGAAGACACAGGATCTTATTCTAACTTTGGAAAGACAGTGTTAACTCATATGCCATTATTATGAACGAGAGGGGAATATGAGCTATGTTATTGTAGTTAGCTGTGAATGATTGAGTCATTTTTATTTCTTTTTTAAACTTTGAAGAAATTACTAATTTTCCTCAATGATCACATATTTCTTTAAAAAGAAATATATATAATCTGAAAAATAAGTTCTTGCATATGAAAAGCAAATCCTCAGATCATCTGAAACCAAAGGGACACTTAAAATGCCCTGTAGGTTGCTTACAACTCCATATTTGAAGCTATGATGGTTGTACTTTTTTTAATCAGCAGAGGGCAGCTCTCTGCTTCAGAGCTTGTGTTTCATCATAGCATTCTCCAATCCTGTTTTACACAATAACTGGTTGGAATCATGCATTAGATTTATTACTTTGGAAAGGAGAAAAGTAAAGTCTGAAAGGTATCTCTGTCCATTTGCAAAACTGATCAAATAGTATTATACATTTTACTGAGCAGAACAAATTGAAATCAGGTGTGAATGAGGCAGAAGCCTCCAACCAACAAGCCACATTTAAAAATGAGGCTTCTGCCACCCACATTCCCTCAAATTCTAAACCACCCACACAGCAGTTGCCAGTCAAAATGCAATTTCACAAGGGGTTTTATTTACAAGGGATTTAACAGGGAAAACAAAAAGTTTTTAAAGCCACAAGTGGCCAGTTATCTTACCCCAGTCACCATTTTCAGTTCAATAGTCCCAAAGACCCATGTCCATGATGGTGCCCTTTTGCCCCTCCAAACCTGAGAGGCAGATACTCTGCAAAGTCCAGTCTTCTCCAGCATCTTTTCTTTGCTTCTCCAGTGTTCCAGGCTGCTCCGCTTCTCTAAGGTGCTCCAAACTTCCTCAACAAAATGCTGATTCCCAAATCATCTTTTCAAATCTCTGGCTAGCTCGATACCAGCTCACTATGCCACCTTACTGTGGTGCCACACTCTCCACACCGGCACTCTTCTACCCACCACCATGACTCCTTGCTACCACCATCTCACTCTTCCAGGGGCTTCTGCCCAGCCTGGTCACTCAGGCTATGCTTGACTGCCTGCCATTCTTATGTCTCTCCTCTTCCCAAAAGTCTCTCCCTAGTCTCTGCTCCTTTCCTTTTTTTTTTTTCCCTTTCCCTTTACTCTCTCTCTCTTTTTCCTAAAACCCAAAGGCTCCAATTTCCCTCTTCACACCCTCTAGGTGATACATTTTCTCTTCCGCACCTGGGATTTGCAACAAAGTAAAAGTACCTTTATCCTGTTAGCCTTTTACCTCTGTGTTTTTTCAAAACACAGCTAATGGTATCATTGCCTAAATTTTAATACTGTCCAAATTGGGGTCGTGGCTTCAAAATGAGCAAATAAGGTCCCAAAGAATATACGTTTTACTGAGCAAAACAAATGAGCAAACAAGGTCCACCTCGTCAGGGGGTTTTAATCTACAGCAGCACTGACAATTCCATAGGCCCAGTGCAGAGCTGTGCAATGACAGTAAACATATCTACTGGACACTGTCCTCTGAAGAAAGCCACAACATGCTTATGAGAGAATGAGGACAGGGCCACACATATTCTGGCAGGAGAAGACTAGACGTGATACAGGGTGATTTGCCTGGATTGGCAACCTGGGCCTCTGGGTAGTGACATAGTTGAAAATAGTATTGGGCACCATACTGCCCCCTTGGGCGGGGTCTGAGAGCAAGACTCACGGAAGGAAATGAGAAGTAAGGAAAAGGCACACAAAAATAGGAGAGTGGTGTGGGAGATAGGAGACTTGCTGGCTGATAAAGAGGAGCCCGAGTGACCAGGCTGGACAGAAACATCCCCCCTGCGGCTCCCCCCCCCCCAGCTGGATGTGGTGAGGAGCCACAATGAGAGAGTGATCAGCAGAGGAGTAACCAGTGTGGACTTGGATGCCAGAATGGCAGGCTAGGTGTGACCAGAGACTGCTGAGGGCAGGCCTGGTGAATGTGACCAGATGCTGCCAAAGGTGGGGCTGGTAAAGGAAGTGGCGCTGCAGTAAGGTGGCATGGAAAGCTGGTACTCGAGAAAGCCATGCATTTGGAAAGTTGATTTTGCATCAGTATCTGTTGGAAGAGTTTAAAGAACCTTGGAGAAGCTGAGGAGCTTGGAATGTTGGAGAGAGAAGCGAAGAGATGGAAAAGAAGGACTGGACTTTGCAGAGTGCCTACCTCAGGTTTGGAGGGGCAAAAGGGCACCATCTTGGACATGCGTCTTTGGGAGCTTTGGGACTAAAATGATGACTGGGGTAAGATAACTGGTCACTTGTGGCATTAAGGACTTTTATCCTTTTCAGCTAATTTTCCTTGTGAATAAAACCCTGTTGTTTAAATTACTTGACTGGCAACTGCTACCCGTGGGTGGTAAGAATCT
>PVHY01000134.1:185919-314234 GCA_004024945.1 Uropsilus gracilis | reverse complement strand
TTTTTTTATCATTGTGGTGCAAATCCTAATATGAGGTCTACCCACTTAGCAATTTTTCAAATAAGCTGTATATTACTGTTAATTATAAGCATAATGTACTGCAGAATCCAAAAATACTATTCATCTTTTATAATTTAAAATGATACTCATCCGCCAACCAACCCCCCCCCTCCCCAGCATCTGATACCACCATTCTGGTGTATATGGACACACACACACACACACACATCATATCATCATTTTTTTTTTCCTGTTCATTCATGATGGCTGTATGGGGCTATAACTTGTATGGAAATTTCTCCAAAGAAGAAATATGAATGGTCAGTAGGTATATGAAAAGACAGTCAAGGTCACTCATCATCAGGGAAATACAGTTCAAGATCAAAATGAAATATTACCTCATACCTATTACGATGCTATTGTTCAAAAGAATAAAAAACAATAGGTACTGGTGAGGAGATTGAGAAATAAACCCGTATATACTGTTGGCATGGATGTAAAATGGTGTAGCCATCATGAAAACAGTATAAAGTTCCTCAAAAAACTAAAGTGAAACTATCACATATTCCAGTAATCACATTCTCAGTATTTATCTAAAGGAAGTGAAATCAGGAGCTCAGAAAAATAGTAAAACCTAATGTTTATTGCATCACTATTTTTATTTTCTTTAATTAGCAAAAATATAATTTTGTTGAAATGGTAGTTTAAACAAACCCTGAACATTATTTTTTGTTTACTTTTTTCTGTTTCAATATGGCAGACTAAATACAAGTTGCGGTCTGTTTCATCAGTAAATATTTTTAAAAAATAGAAAAGATTTTTGTTTGTGTTAGTGATTAAATATATAGCACATATATTTAACTACTCTTGGTATGTCACAAAATGGGGAAAAAAACATGAGAAAGATTATAATGAATGGAGGGGAAGTACTGGAAAAAAGAGAATAAAACCAGTATTTTCCACAGCTGACTTTGTGAAACAAAGACAGGAGAAGAACCAGGGACATCAATGAACCAGGGACATCAATGTCATCCCCAAGGATGACAATGTCATCCCCAAGGAGTGGGGGACTTTGGGCACAGACTGGTGACTGATAAGGACCTGAAAAGGAAAAGAACTTTTATTTCCAGAAGGCCAACCTAGAGTTCTGCATCTACCTTATCCCTAGTACCCACTAACACATAGGAAAACACCGCTGTGCAAGTTTGCAGAAATGTCAAGACCTCCTTGAAGACAAATAGATGGCAAATAGATGGAGAATATTACTTAAAAAAGATAAACAGCCTCAAAATAAAACTCATTAATATTCAGAGAGATGGCAGGGATCCTATTTTAAATATAAAATAATAAGCTGTTATGAAAAAGAACTACAATCTTGGAAATAAAAACTATGATTTTTGAAAGTTGCAGAACATATAATCAAGTGAGCTGTAGGAAATATACATTCATTGCAGATAGCCAAGAAATTCCAAAAGGTTATTAAAAAGTTAAAAATATCAATCATAAATCTTCAGACAGATTACTGCTGTTAATGTTTAAACATATTTTACTCCTGTCCCAGTCATATTCTCTACACATTATACAAATTCTTATCATACTGAATATACAATTTCTGCCTGCTTTTCCTCGCTGAGAACAGTTGAAGGAAAAGACCACTTAAGGTGAAATTAGATGTCTTTCCCTAATATGTTTCATCCATTGGCTTTCTCAAATGATTGAAATGGATTTTCAATCTATTGACCTTTGCTGCTAACACAGAGCATTTGGGAACATTTCATCATAATGTCTTTCATTAATAAGGAATCAAGTATAGAGCTTATGTTTAGCTCTTTAACGATCTATTGGCTGGTTCATTCTCTTCTTTTTTCAAATTAAGTTTGGTAAAGATGGAGACACTTTTCCTTTAACTATAGAGTATTACTTTCCTACTTAATATTTATGAATCATATAATTACTCTTATAAGAGATTCACTGTTACTAGAAATGTCAGCTCTTGGGTTAATAATCCTGCATTTTAATGAGCTCTAGGTAATTATACTTTGAAGTCCAAGACTTCTTTTCAAAAATTGTAAATTGAGGTTCTTCTTTTTATAACTGTGTAATTTTAATTTCATGTTAAAAAGCAACAAAAATTTGCACATTATAGCACAACTGTAATTTTAGAGGGAAAAATCAGTAATAGGCCAGGTAATTTTAATTTGGGTCACTTCTACACAAGGATAATCAAAATTTACTGAGAAAAATTTTCTTTAGAAGCTAGAGAATGAATCTACCATTCACCTTGAAAAAATAGCATACAATAGGAAGACCAGTGCAACAAGTTGATTTTCTGCTTTATGAAAATGATTTTTTATCAAAACCAAGTCTTACTAAGGTCCAATGGAAAATAGTTATGTCAATTGCTAGCCATCCTCTGAGTCACACTACCACACCAACAGACACTGTTTGTCCCAGAGGGATTTTGAGTCATAAAGTAGATATATTCTGTTACATTTTCCTTATTAGTCTAATTTACTGCTACTAGTTGATCTCCTATATGACAGATGTTTCTACCTCCTTCCTCTAAAACCTCATCATGTTTACCTGAATCTCAAGATGTAGTATCGCATAAAGTTTCTAGGTGAGTAAAATCACTAGGTGTGATAGTTATCCCAAGCAAATTTAATTTTTTAACTTCGTCTGTTTTAAGGGCAAGGCATTTGAATACCTCCACACTTTCCTTCTACAGATGCCCTATGACCTGGCCTTGGAATGAGTGAAGGAACACTGGGGGTGAGCTCAATGCTCCTACGTTGGTATGATCCTGTGGTTTTGTGTCTTTCTGCTTGATATGAAATTATAAACAGCTTTGAGGCAGGACTTGGGCTTACAGACCATCCATTTCCCTTTTAGATCTTCTCACCATGTGTACATAATATAATGGGTAAATACCAACTTGTGGATGCAAGTTCCACAGGTAAGATTCTTGCTCCTTAAACTTGATTGTGTGCGCTGTCTCAGTTTTTATCTTATTTCTGTAAAATAGAGGAAATAATAATAGCATTTCCCCATAGAGTTGTGAATAAATAAGTAATATAACCTAAGTAAAGTGGTTAGCATCATGGTTGTGTTTGGTTAAAGTTATTAAGTAATAATGGTATTGACCCTACTTTGATATACTTATGATGTATTGAAAAAATTATCTTTCTTTGAAGGTTGTATGCTTTTGCAGTTGAGTGAACATCAAAAATAATTTGTGATTACCTTTTGGTTATATAGTATTATTGACATACTTTTCAGATGTATGTACCAGAAAAATTACTTGTCACATGAGAAATATTTTGCAAAGTTCATTTATAATCAGCCAGACAACTTACAGCACTTTTGCTAATGCTCACAAAGTGGGATTGGACAAAGATCAATTTCATGTTAAATGAACCCAGCTTTTCCTATATGAAGTGGCTTAACTCTCTAGACAGTTTGCCAAATAATCATTAGATTTTGAGGTCAAATTCTAAAAGATATATGTCATATATTATATATATTATACATACATCACATATGATATATATGATATGATATATATAATGATATATGACATGTATCATATATCTTTATATATATATGATATATAGTTACTACTTGCTGAAAGCATAAGCCTCATTTCTTTGTAAAAATTCATTGTCAGTTCATATTTTTTTAACCTTTCTGGAGAGTTTTTATTAGAGAAAAAGATTTATTTTACAAATAAATGAATTAAAGTCAAAAAATTCTACTTTAGCACTGCTGAATTTATAAATTAGCCTTTTGATGAAAACTAACCTCTTGTACCCTAAAACAATATTACTGTAGCTTTGTAGTTTGCTTAAACATTAGAAAAGAGTAAAGAAACTGAAACATTTTAAGAAACCCAGTTTATTTTATCCCCTGGTCTATGATGAATGTGTAGCATGAATTAGACTAGATAAACACATTGCACAAATTATTGAGATGTGAGCCTCTCAAATTGCCACTCTTAACAGGAATATCTTTTAGGTTTTAATTAATAATGAAAAATTTACTAATTCAGAACTTCCAATTTGAAATTGTTCTTATGTAAATTACATTAATTAAAAAATCTATTCTCAAAGTATGCTAGGAGAAGCACAAATATGAAGTTTTACACACTTTAATTAGGCACATGGAAAAACACGTCAGCATTTTAAAAAGTGGGACATACATAAGGAACAAATACACAATTTCTTAAAAGCTTACTCATGTTGACCCACTAAGCAATGTCAAGAGAAAGTCAAAACTCAAAAACAACTAGAAAATTGGGTCTGTGCCACTAGAAAATTGGTGCAATTCAAAGTGTCAAGCAAGCAGCTCTGAGTAAAATCTGTGCTTTAAATGCAATTATACCACAATAATAATAATAATAATTACTTGTTTTTATTATAATGGAGCTCAATTTCTCCAGACCTCGCCAGCCTGTGAATATAAATGAGGTCACCTTATTAGTCATTATTCAAATAACTCTGGCGCATTGCCTCCACCTGTATAATAGAGTTCTCTGAAGTCTTCCTCAGTTATTTTTGCAGCGTTCTCTGAGGTCTGCTCACTGACAACCTTGTCCTTGCTATATCTTACTGATCTCTGATATTTATGATTCTCTAAGGACCATAGTTTCTTTTACTGTCCTTATATCTGCTGTTGTCCTCCTGACTACTGTGAGTGTCTTCACTCTTCTACAGGTTCCATTACTGAGCCACTGAGTCAGACCGTGCCAAAGGTCCTTACTCTACTATGATGATGTATATAGGGAGAAAAATTCTTTCCTCACTGATTGTTCTCTTAAGTGGAGTAGTGATGGGTAACAGCTTTCTCAGGGATGTTACTGATATAAATGAGATGCAGTCAAGAGTGTGATGGGGGCAGGACCAGCAGACAAATACAGACAACAGATTTCTTCAAAGAATATGAATTTCTTCAAAATCAAATTTTTATGCACACTGGTTCCCATATCCATTGAAGTTTGAAGTACTTTATACTCTTTGCTTAATCATCATCATAATCATCATAATGGATAACACACTGAACACTTATGGTGTATTAGGGATTTCTATATAGCTCATTCAGTTAGAACTCAATGAATAGGTAATTATTATTGTACCCATCTTTTCATGTGAAAAACTGAGATTCATAAAATTTATATAATGCAACTAGACTCAGCATCTAATAAGTGGTGGAATGGTATTTCAGGGAAACCTGAATCTTAAATTTGACTCAAGATTGGAAATCTATTAGAATATTAATAACAATCAATTAGAATAATAATAATCCATTAGTAGAATAATAGCAGAATAATAATACTAATTAACCACTCTTATGTACCAGGTGCTTTATAGATGCCATCTTATTTAATCATCATGAACTCAGAGAGGTGCTAATCTCATGGCACTGAAGAGATAATGAAACACAGGAAGAATAATTTTTCTAATGTCTTCTAGGTAGAAGATGAGAGACCATATTTGAACTTATGTTTGTCTGATTCCAAAGCTCTTTTTTATATGTGAAGTCATCACATAAATTACTTATACTGGTCTCTGTATGCATGGAGATGAGGTTTTGTCTTCTTCAAGTATCTGAATTTCAACTTTTAATGTAGCAAATTACCATTGTATGTTCTTGAATAAGTTACTCAACTGACCCAAATTTCAGTTTTTTAACTGTGAAATGAAAATGATAACATCATCACAGAGTTGATGTTAAAATTAGATAAGGTAATTGTTTTAGCTTTCATCATTTTTGGTGTACAGAATGTGTTCAGTTTGTGCTAGACTATTAGTATTAGTAACAAAATTAAATACTATGTCAAATGGTGCTAAAGCAGTGAACTTCTATCTTGTTAACATTAAAGAAATTTAAAATCTATTATACCAAGGAAACAGCTGTCTTTAAAATTAGTTTCCAAACAAAGAGATTCTGTGCAACTGAAGAATGAGAATTTTCTTTACAAGTTAGGAGAGTGAAGGCAGGTCTGTGACCCTCCCTCCAGCAGAGAGAATGCTCAAATAATACTTCTAAATAGATTGTGATTCTTGTGGATGAGGAGGTCATGAGCTGAAAGAAAGACTTTGTAGCAAAAATTCTAACTAAATTGAGGAGAGGCAAGATATCTCTTGTCATCTCAGAAAGGGAATTTTAGTAACTCTAGGCTTTTTGTTATTTGAGTAGGCTTAGTGAAATTCTTTACATTGCTATGAAAGCCAACCAGACTTGAATAGAGGAAAACAAAGGTAAAATTCACCATTTCTCTTTCTCTTTTTCACTTTAATCATCTGTGTAAATAAGACTGGCAGGGATAGAAGTTTTCATGAGGCCACAAACATAGAAAGGGAAGAATGTGTATAATTATGTAATTACTAGTAATTATGAAAAAAAAACAACCCTGTGATTAAAATACTATAATATATAAACAACTAAATATATATAATATATATAAAACAACTAAAAAATCTTGATAAGGTAATGCTGTGGCTTTCCTTTTTTCCATTTTTCTGTTTCTTTCAGAAGATCTTCTGATAAACTGATCTCACATATGCTAGGCAACTTTGTTTATAATATGTGGCACATAAACCCTTGCTTCTGACTCTTAGCCACTTGTCCTCAGTTCTGTTTCTGTTACCTAGGATATGATTCTGTTCTCTCTATCCTCTTCAATACCCAAAATCCCTTCAAATGTCAGTTTAAGTCTTTCAAATCTCCACTGCCCTAAAAAAGCTTATTTGATTACTTTAAGCATCATGATAGAAGGAAAAATGTAGATTGTGAAGTAAAACTTATCTTGGTTCAGTTCTAGCTCTGCCATTTATTACCTTTTTTCACATAATTTTTCTCAGTCTGTTTTCTCATCTTTGAACAAGGTAGTGCTTCATAAAATTTTGTTATTATTATGCATAATAGCAGACATTATATTACTAAAGACCATGTATGACTCTAAGTTCTTATTTCACCTTTAGTTATACCTATAGCATTTAAATCTTGTCCTTCAACTTTGATCATGATGGCAAATAGGTATCAGGGTTACCCCACTGATGTTATAAAGCCACAAAAACTGTCTGAAGCAAGTGTTTTCAGTCTCTGGACAACAATAGCCCAGGATTCATGGACTCCATATTTATCCAGGCTTTTTCCACAGGGGTACTTTCAAAATTATAATTCTAGTTTGCAGATGCCAAAGAGAGAGCAGTGGTCTTATGAAATGTAGGGAAAAAAGAGCGTAGTTTAGGGCTGCTGAGGTAGCTAGAATTTATGGAACAGAGTAGTAAAGAAAAGACAACATTCCAGAGAAAGAATTCCAGAAACCTGCAGAAGAAATTACTTGAGTATTTAGATGGATGTTAAGATGCATCATACAAAATAAAACTTTAGAAAAATGCATCATACAAAAACCTAACACCTGTACCCTGATGTTTATGGCAACACAATTTATAATTGCAAGGACATGGAAACAATCCAAATGCCCTAAGACAGAAGAATGGATGAAAAAGATGTGGTATATATACAAAATGGAATATTACTCATCAATTAAAAATGAGAAATTTGATGAATTTATGATAATATGGATGTACCTAGATGAAATCATGTTGGTAGAAACAAGTCAGAAAGAAAAAGACAGAAACCAAATGGTTTCACTAATATATGTGATATAGGAAAAACAAGCAAAAGGCCAAGAGGAATAGTCAAAGCTAGCTGACAACCAAACCAAAGTACGTAAATGGGGAGGCAGGGGGAGAGATGCGAGGTATTGGTCAGGGAGGGAAAGTGGTAGGTGAGCACTGGGGGATACAAAGATGTGAAATACATTAAACAAACAAACAAACAAACTGACTACCAAGTGTGTAAGCTGAATTGTGTGGTTCTAAAGATTTCACTATGCTAGGAGATACTGGAGTCCAACTAGCCAGGTTAAAATTGGGAGTTTACCCGAGACTGCAGAAAGTCCTAGCCTGAGGAATATTTAGGACTACTCTAGACCCAACATAATAAATAAAATTAAAACATACATCTCAATGTGATCAAGATAACCCACTAGTAAAGTTAGTTGATTAACAACATAAAACTTAAAATTCTTTAAAGAATAAAGTATCTCAACAAAATTACTAGAAAGAAAAATTACCCATAACCAAGGGAAACACATTCAAGAGAAAGAAATGTAGAAATACTATAAAAAGTGATGTTAGATGAAAATTAATTGAAATAGACATTTTGTTCTTTTACTTTTCACTTGTATTTACTTGCATTTATTTTGTGCTGATTTATTCCAAGGTCATAAGTTTAAGTTTTATCAAGGATATCTTTTTCTTCTGCCCAACCTATTCTTTTGTTTAAGGAACAATTTGCATTTTTTCAGAAAGGATCATCTAAATTTGGCAGGGGGAGTTCATTTATGGGTTATTCCAGTCATTAGCTCTGTAAGCTTGCAATGCATCTTGGGGGCTTTGTTTACCTAGATATGCTCAATGACAAGAGAATCTATATGTAAATCCTAAAGCGCAGCACTATTCTATGCATTTTTAAGCTTGTGCAGTAAAAAGTCAGCATTATTTTGGGTTGTTGACTCTGCATCCAATATCCTATTTGGTCTGGGCATAGCAAACACACATTGTAGCTATGGAGAGACACACATTGCTATAAAATGATACACTTCAGAGACTTGGTGGTTTTACAGATATGCATATCCTAGGCGACCTGGGCATTTTCATGAGTGTCCTTAAAATGAACATGAAAATTTGAGCATCTTAATTGCAATGACTTTTTAGACTTTTCTGGGTTAAGTGAGAGCAAACCATTTTCAACAATGATCTAAAATCACTTACAGGAAGAACTAAAGTAGTCATTTTTAAAGAAAAGATAGAATATTATATATATGTGTGTATATATATATATCTATATACACATATATACATATACATGTTTATATAATACACACACATATATGTGTGTATATATATATATATATATATATATAAATAATAAGTGAATAGATCAGCAACCAACCAAAGAACTTATGGCTATATATAAAAAGGGACCAAATAAAAATTTAGAATAGAAATATGTTAAAGTCTGGAAGAATAACAATTGAGTGGGCTAAACTGTGGAATGCACATTGGAAAACAATCAATGCACTTAAAGTACAAAGAAACTTTACTGAAATACAGAGAATAATGCACTAAATTTACATAGATAGGTCTCCAGTGGTTCAAGAAACAAAGCCAAATGGTCTAAGAATATAAGTAATTAGAGCAAGGGAAAAAGTAGAAATTAGTGCAACAAATTATTGGAGCACATAGTGGTAAACAAAGCAAATTTGATAAAAATATCAACTCAAAGATTTAGGATCCTCTATGGAGGATAAACATAAAACAAGAACACATACCTAAGTAATTCAAAATCAAATTGCTAAAAAACAAAGCTAACATTTAAGAAGCTCCAGGAATAAAATAGATTGCCTCCTAGGAGATCCAAGATAAAAACAAACTTCCCTTCTTACAAGCCAGAAAACAAACAGAACAACATCTTTAAAAAATTGAAAGATAAGAATTCCTTCAAATTATGGTTGTTTTTTGTATGGTAAAATAATCTTTAAAATTGAAGATAAAATAAAGACTTTATCAAACAAATGAGAGAAAATTTATCATAGGCAGATATGTACTATAAAAAGTATTTTAAAAGTTCTTCAGAGTGAAGGGTAATGATATCAAATAGAACTCAAATTGTACAAAGAAATGAAGAGCACATGAAAAGATAAATATGTAGAAATAAAATATATCATTTTATTTTAAACTATTTGAATGACAATTACTATTTAAAACTGACAAGCAAAGCAAAATATAATGTAATGTGGGTTTTAGAACATATGTAGGAACAAAATATATGCCAATAGCTACCACAAAGGATGGAAGAAAGTAAATGGAAGCACTGTTATAAGTCTTGCAATTATGTTAATTCAAGCTAGGTTAATTTGGGAATGCATATTGTAATATAAATAGAAACTATTAAAATCCTAAATAAACTAGAAATAAATGGAGCTACAAACTATTCAATATAACCACTGAAAGACAAGCAAGAAAATAAAACAAAGTATATAGAACAAGTAGGAAACACATAGTGAGAAAAAAAAAGACTTAAACAATATTTGTATCAATATTATATGAAATTGATGCAAAATCTACAATTAAAAGGCAAATATAGTCATAGCAATTAGAAGAGCACGACGCAAATATATCCACAATGGATATTAGATATGTTAAAAGTCAAACAATGCAGCATGACAAGTAATCACAAGATAATTTGAGTGCCTATATGAGACAAAATAAACTTTAGGTAAAAGAATATGATAAGAAACAAACAGCAACATTTAATTGTTCAAATTATAAGAAAGATGTAACAAGACATAACTTGTCTTGTTACAGTCCATAAAAATATATATTTATAACCAGTCCATAAAAATAATCAATGATCAATAACATGAAAAACGTTTATCATATTGTCCAATAGGAGAGTTGCAGGTTAAAACCACAATGAAATATCATCTCACATCTCTGAGAATGGCACATATTCAGAAGATCACCAACAAGTACTAGAGGGCATGTGGAAAGAGAAAAACACTTGATGAGGTTGTAAACTAGTTCAACCATTATGGAAAGTAGTCTTAAAATCTAAAAACAATAATACTGACTATTCAGCAATCTCACTCTTGGGCATGTGTTCAAAGAATATGAAATCATCAGTGCAAAACCACACGCATGTCCTGTAGTATTCATAGGAGCATTATTTGCAATAGCTAGGTCATGGAAGCAGTCTAAATGTTAATCAATAGACAGTTGTCTCAAGAAGACGTATATCCATGCTATGAAAAGTCTAGTCTGTCATAAAAGGAAATACAACTATTTTCAGATAAATGGAAAGAGTTGGAGAGAATGATATACCATAAAACAGATCAGAATGATAAAAACAAATATAGTACATTTATGTGGTTGTTGACTTGATAACATAAAATACTTTAAAAAACTAGAGACCATCCATAAATCCTGTGGGGGTGCTGAGGTAAAGAAGGAGGGAAGAGGAAAGAGAACAAGGAAGGGATGCTGGTGAGGACAAAAATAAAGTATGTGTAACACATGCGTGATGTTACTGAAACAATACAAAATGAACATATGACAAAACATAAAACACTGTAAATACAAATTTATCCAACTGGAACTGTCTTTACCTATTTTATTGCCTTATCTGAGCTCTAGTAGGAATCACTATGTGAACTTTGAAAAAACAAATCAGGGCTATAGAAAATCTAAAAAAATATTACTGATTAAAGCAACTTAACAAATGTTTATCATCAGCACTTGCTCCAACTACTAAAAAATATTTGTTTTCCAGAAAACATAGACCATTCTCCAAGATTAAACGTGTGCTAGGTCATAAGTTTGAACTGTAACTTTTAGAAATATCTTCTTTCGTTGAAAACAAGGAAATAACAAAGAAACCCCAAATATTTCCAAACATTTCTAAATTAAGAAAACACATCTAAACAATTCATTTATCAAAGAAATCAAAATTAATATTACAAGTATTTTAATCTAAATCAAAGTAAAACCACAACATACCTAAATTTGTGGCTTGCCATAAAACAGTGTTTAGTAGAAAATTTGTATCATTAAATACTTAAATTACAAACTAGCACTAGACTCTCTGTTAAGAAGTAAAAATTAAGAGCAAATTAAATACAAAATAAATTGAAGGAAGGAAATGATAAAGATAAGAGTTGAAATCAATGATGTAATAAGCAAATAAAGAATAGGGAAAATCAATGAACAAAACATTGGTTCCCGGAAAAGATCAATAAAATTGATAAACTCCTAGCTAGAGACTCTAATTAATATAAGTCTACATGTTAACAGACTGAGAAAATTCATGATTGTCTCTATAAACATCATTGAAAAAATATTCAAAACCTATTTATGATTCAAAAATTAAAAAAAAAAAACCCACTGTGGTTACATTTGAAGAGGTGTGAGCCTATGCCTTTTAAACATACACAGTGTTTAGCACTGTAATTGGCACTCATACAATTGTGGAGTCTAGGAATGAATATGTTCAAACTACATCAACATTATATGATATTATTAACACCTTTAATAAATAGATGATGGTAGGGATAAAAAAACCCTCTCAGCAAAGAACAGAAAGGAACCTTTTCAATCCTATAAAGAATATTTATGAAATAACCTAAAGGCAACATCATAATAATGATCAAAGACTAGATGTTATTATAAGATCAAGAATATTGCTAGGGTGCCTGCTCATACCACTTTTATGAATAAATTTAACAAAAAATATACCAAACTGTCATTGAAAATGCTAAGAAAGTAAAAAATTATATAAATTGAAGAAATATATTCATGATTTTGCAAATTCAGTTTATTAAAATAATAAAAATTCATCAGTGTTTTTGTGACTGAAACTGACAATTTGATCTTAAAATGTAGGTATCTGAACTAAAATAATTTTTTAAAAAGAAAATTACAGTTTATATTATCTTATTTCATGGCTTATTACAGTTTATATTATCTTATTTCAACTATAGAGCTATAATTGTAAAAACTGTGTGATGACATAGGTTAGACATTCAGATCAATGAAAAAGATGTCCAGAAGTAGGTCCACAATCATATAGGTAAATAATTTTTGATCTTCCTGTCAAAACAATTAAATGGAAAAAATCTTTTCAATAAATGATACCAGAAATGATATGTCTTAGCCTTCTGTTCAAACTGTGTGACAAAGGTACCATGAATTTGAAGGTTTGTATACAACAGAAATTGATGTTTCATATTTCAGGAAGCTGTGAAGTCCATAATCAAGACACCAGCAAATTCAGTGCCTGGCAAGAACCCCATTCCTAGAACATAAGTGATAATGCTCTTTTCCATGTATTCTCTTATGGAGGAAGGGACAGAGTACCCTCAGGGGTTTCTTAAAATAGAGGCTACTTCCAATCTTGAGAGTCTTGTGTTCATGTCATTCACTTTCAAATACTAGCACACTTGGGATTAAATTTCCAAATATAAATTTGGGGGAGAAAAAAAAATTCAATTTTTACCGCTTCTCCCACTATCAAAATCTGTATTAGAGGCTGAGAAGTCCCATCATCTGCGGCCTGCAAGCTGAAATGCCCAGAAAAGTGAGTGAAGTTCCAGATCAAACCTGAAGACCTGGGAACCAAACAGTGATGTAAGTTTAAATCTGAAGTTTAAAATTCTAGTTTAAATCTGGAGGCTTGAAAACCTGGGACACCATAGTGTAAGTCTACATTCAGAAATAATCCTTTACCAGTTATTTGGGCACCCCTTAGCCCATTCAAGTTGACAATAAATCTCAGCATTTACCTTAGACCACATACAAGTTAACTTGACATAAAAATTACATCTAAACATAAATGCTAAAAAATATATATCTTCTAGGAAAAAATAATGTATTCATGACTTTGAAGTAGACACAATTCTTATAGTTTATAGAAAGTGTTGTTTATGGAAGGAAATGTTAGTCTAACTTCATCAAAGTTGAAAACTCTTCTCATCAAAAGGTATATTTTAAAATATTAATAGGCAACACAGAAGGGAGAAAATATATTATTATCTATTATAATATGAATCTATATAGACTATCAAATTATGTGTAGGAAGAAGATTTGAAGAATCCCAAAACCATGATCACTAGTAAAAGGGGCAAGAAGGTGAACAGACACTTCAAAAAAGACTGTACAAAGGGGCAGGAAAGAACTTTCTGTGGGTGACAAAAGGTTTCTAATTGTTAGAAATGAAGCATTCCCACAGTTTTATGTATGCGTTAAATCCATCAAACTCTACATTCTCTATAAATTGTCTTAGTAGAAATCTCATTTTAATTTATATAAATGTACATCACATTTTAGTATCTTTTAAAATAAATGTTGCTTTGCTTTTAAGTACATACGATTATAAAAAACTTTGGATTGGCATCAATCTATTTTGCAGGTATGCCAGCATATTTAAACTAAGTTTTAACAAAGCTGAGCTATACTGCTGGTGCTGCAAAATGAATGAAGAATTAAAAAAAAAATGTCTTGACACATTTTATGTCAGAGAGGTAGGATTCTATTAGATATGCAGGCTAGTGAGAGAGAAAAGTTTGTGTTAGCAGTTTTGAACAAGTGAACAACCTAGGCTTTAGAAATTCAGAGAAATAAAAATAGAGAAGGTAAACGAGGGTCATTTTACTAGATAGCAAGCATAATATTTTTGGAGTAGAGCATGTCTTAAGTTGACTTTTTTTCTGTGTTTCATTTAATCTCATACATGGAAGGTTAGTGCATATTTGAGGAATTGAAATAATCAGCTTTCTATGGCATAGCCTGCTTCCCAAGACTAAATTTTATACCTTAATTATTTTTGCAAACTTTCTTTTGTGAGTCTCAGAGTTTTGTTTTAACTTACACAGAACATCAAATTGACTCCCAAAAAGTAGAGCTAGTTTCGAAACAGGGAGATTTAAATTGCATATTGCTAAGAAACACTGTTCATTTGTTTTCTCAATTAAAGGACTGTGCTTTAGCTTATTTTCTTTCTTGGAAATCTTGAAAGAGTTAGGACCAATTCCCATGCGTTTGGCCTGATGCTTTTTCTTTTGTTAGCATTGAGTACAGTATGTGAAAAGGAAGAAGGAAGAGCTTTGATACACAGCCTTATGTTGGGTATGGTTGGAAATGACTGGTTAGCATGGTTTGAAGTTCTTTCCAAATCTGTCTCTACTCTCCTTTGTGCATGTTTATTGGGAAGTGAGTTATAATTAAAACAATGTGCTTAGTGCTAGATGGACAAAGGAAGTTTCCACCCTCTTAGAGATCAGATGCCAGTGGAACAAACCAAGATGGAAAACTGAAGAGATGGTTAGTCATCATCAGTTCTGTTATATTTTTTACAAATGACTTTCTGAATTAGTGATTATTGCCAAACATAGGACATTTACCTGGTACTTTGGAGGTGTGTTACCATGTAGAGTCTCAAAGTAAGTATTATTCTCATTTCAGAGCACTGTAAACTCAAGTTTAACAAGCATGGACCTGGGGATGATGGGCTCAAAATTTGAACCCAATCTGCGTGACTTCAAACAAAGATTAATATTATCAAAGACGAACTTTTGCCAAGATCTCAATCTGCAAGACCAGTGCAGGTTGTAACTGTGCAGGTTCATAACTATGTTCAAGGGAAAAAAGGAATTCATAGGAGCATGTAACTCAATTCCCCTTGCTTTGGCAATTTTTATTTTACACTTTCTTAAACTCACATAAATAAATAATCATCAAACACAGAAGGGGGAAAAAGCTCCAATTCATTTTTGTGTTAACCATATGTTTCCATTTAAAATTTCCGTGTTAGAAGATGATGGTGGTTGGGGCCAGTGTGCATGTGGTGATTTTCCTCATAATGTCCCATGCTGAGTCTATATTCTGCTGAGAAGTCTCAGCTGCTCTTTGAAGCTTTGCTGCCTACTTACAGAAGTCATGCAAAGGCTTTCATTAGCTCAACTCCAACTCCATAGCAATTAGAGTAGATGGTTGGCTTGGGCTCTAAGAGTTTTGCACGCTATTCATTTGCAAATTTGTGTTTGCTCTCACCATTAAGAGACTGGGCTAGTTGCTAGGGGGGTTGCAATTCTTGGGTACTTGCTGTGTTGTAGTTTGTTTTTGGTGAGGGAGATCTTCTAAGAGCTAGGGCCAACAGTAAGCCTAAGAGAAGTCAGAAGACAGTGCTATAAGAAAATAACCTGCAACAGCTCCAAAGGAATCTCACTGGCAAGGGGGAAAAAACTGAACACATTTACTCTTCTGCAATTTTTATTTTCATGGCTTACTTCTTGACACAAGTATGTAAAAGATGTGTATTTTTAATACATTTTTATTTTAAAAATATGTGAGTAATTAAAAGTTAAAATCATGCTAGATCATATTCATATTATCTCACATTCTCAGTTTCCATTCACAAGAAAAACCAGAGGAAATGTCTTTATTTTGTATTTTTCTACTTTACACTTAAATATATGTGTATTTCTCTGTGCTGAGGATGCATTTTTTTCTTTTTATAAAAATGGGCATACATAAGATACCCTGTTCTGGACCTGACCATTTTGATATAGCAACATTTTATAACATAATTTCCATGAAAGGTACATATGATTTTCTCTGTCTTTAGGGCTATAGGTTTTCAACATACATGTTGGCATTTTTTTTTTAAATTTGCATATATATGTATATGTACATTTTTATTACATTATTCCATTATTGTGTACCCAGGGCTTTCCCACTTCACTAACACCTGTTAACCATCCTGATCTTTTGTGCTCTTCACCTCCCCCACCTTCTTGCCCCTCCTCCTCTCTTGCTCCATGGTTCAGTCCCATTGGTTGTTTTCATTCTTTCTTATTTGTTTGTTTGTTCGTTTTTCCCTATATCTATCATATAAGTGAGACCATCCTGTAATTCTCTTTTTCTTTTTTGACTTATTTCTGCTAATATGAGTCTTTCTAGTTCCATCCAGGTTGCTGCAAATGACATGTGTTTGTCCTCCTTGATGGATGCATAGTATTCCATCATGTATATGTACCACATTTTTTTTTAGCCAATCATCTGTTTTGGGGCATTTGGTTTGTTTCCAAATCTTGGCAATTGTAAACAGGGCTGCAGTGAACATGTGCATACAGGTGTCCTTTTGAATTAATGTCTTCATGTACTCTGGGTAGATTCCTAATAGTGGGATTGCTGGGTCGAATGGTAAGTCCACATTCAATTGTTTGAGGGTCCTCCACACAGTCTTCCATAGTGGCTGGACCAGTTTGCACTCCCACCAGCAGTGTAAGAGAGTTCCTTTTTCTCCACATCCACGCATGTTGGCATTTTTAGATGACTTGATGAATAGTACTCCCTTTCCCCTGCCCCTTGTTCCTGGGTTCTGAACAATTTCAAAATAAGTCAAATGGATAGTATTGGGAGGGGGGTTTACAGATTTAATTTTATTGCCAATTGCAATCAGACCAAGACGAGGGTTTTATGCCACTAGTCAACCAGGCTTGTTAATACCAAACTTTTATAAGGGGAACTTATCTGCCTAGTTCCCCAAACAAAAGAGCAAAACTGAGCTGAGAGTTAACTACTTAGTCATGCTAACTGAATCTGGGGATCCACAGAATTAGTTGTGGGGCAAGACTGGCTTTTCCCCAGAGCCATTGGAAAAGTGATGATGAGTCCTCACCAGCCGCCTGGGGTGTGTCGCCTGTGGGCAGCCCCTCCCCCAACACCAACACTGGAGCAGTGCCAGTGGCAGCAGCAGGAGGTGGGCATTTAACATCTGCCACCAGAGGCCCCACAGGGGCCCAGACTGCAGGCAGAGGTCAGCAGTGAGGGTGACAGTGCTTTCCTACCACACTACTTGGGGGCAGGAAGCCCTGGTTCAGGACTACAGCAGGAGTATGGAGCCCCTGGGGTCAGCGCCGGTGCTGTGGCTCCAGCTGCAGATAGTACAGGCGCCCAGGGATCTGGTGTTTAGATCTTAGAAAGGATCATCAGGTGTGAGCTGTGAGCTGATTGGTAAATGGTCCAATCAGCCATTGGATTGAAAATGATCCAATCCTGGGTGGGGGTTGGGGGAACCTCTGAAAGAGGACATAAGGCAGGGCAGGGTCAGCTTGGAACTCTCAGACTCTCACAGAATGATTCCGTTACTGGTCTCTGAAGAGTGTCCAGCAGTTTACCTCCAAAGGAAGAAGAGAAGTTGAAAAGCTTCACAGAGCAGCTGAAGTGCTTTGAAGAAGTCAGGATCTGCCACTCTCCTGCCTTGCCTCTGACATTAGCCCCAAAGGACCCAGGCCTGGTGTCTTAAAGTGTTGCTTGTTGTTGGTGTGGCCAACAGCTCACAAAGAGCTGTAATACTGTTGTGTCTTACATACCTCTGGTGACCAGAGGACCACCACTACTGGTCAGAGCTGCCCAGCGCTGCTGCCTGGCACTGTGTGTCTGGGTCAATTTTGAGAGCTGTTAACTAGGTGATTCTGACCATCTGGCTGCTTCCTATGCTGCTGTCTAGTTGAGTCTGATACTGTCCCCCTGACCTTCAGACTGTTGCTGTGGGTTGCTCAGGCCTCCTCCCAGTAGCCTCGCCTGTGAGCACTTCCAGCTATGGTGAATTGGACCCAGTCTGCAGTTTGTTGGCATAGCAAGCGCTACAGTGCCAGTGCAGGCTGGCAGGATGGCACCGTCTTTGATGGGCTGCCTTTTGTTTGGGACTTCTGGACTGTGAGGACACACTCTGGTAAGATAGTGGGCCACGTGTGGCCTTAAAAACTCTTTGATTCCCCTATTTGTTAAATGCACCCTGACATTGTGATTCTCTTAGCCTGAGTGCTCTTGCAACTGTGTGCACCTGTGAGAACAGTGGCCTGGCATCTCTGGCTGCTGTGCCTGTGCAGTGCTACTGCCCTAGATGTGAATGGAGTAAAGGGCAGGCAGCAGGACGCCAGGATGCCTGAAAAAGGCCCTTTCTTTGGAAAACAGGGGTAAGAAGTCACTGCTGTCTGGCAGCATGAATGGGCATGCTTAATTTAGCGAGTACCATTCTGATGGATGTTTAGGAAGTTCAGTTCCTGCTATTGGGCATACATGCTTGTTTTTTTCTTTTTCCATGCATGGAAACAGACTCTAGGAGATTAGGGTGAGGCTGGTCAGGGTAGAGCCAACATTGACTCATGGGTGTCTTCAAGGCCAAGCCTCCTTTCATTTTCTATAGGGCTTCTCTTCACTCAATTACTAATCTCTGTGTGAAAACCATTAACAGTCTATGAATCAACATTAAATGAATTCTCTTATTTCTTCACAATTCTAACAGGTGACTGAGAGAAGAATCATTTTCTCCATTTTACAGGAAAATAAACTAAAGTTCTGTGAAGTTGCTACTTTTTACCTACCATGACTAGTTAATGGTCAGGTCTACGACTCAACCTCCCTTCTTATTTCAGATCTTTTTGTTCTCTCTGAATCTTGGGCCCAACAGTGAAGTATGAGTGCAGGCCAAGCGTAGAGAGCAATGTGATCAAAGTAGAGAAAGGGAAGAGGCAGGATTTGCTCCAGGCATGACAAAGAGTCTCCTTTCAATGATGCGTGGTATATGTCCTTCTCTGGTCTGCGTCACCTCTACTTCACTAGAACTACTGACAATAAGGTTAAAAAATGAGGAATCTACATTTTAATAAAGAATTGAGTCTATTCTGATAGAAGATCATTATGAGATGGGAGAAACTTTCCTTTCAGGATTTTTTAAAATTTTAGGTTAATTGGCATGTGAATTACTCAATCAGGACTGTTTGAAGCAAAATGTTATTGTTACAGCACATGGGCTTTGGAATTAGCTCAATCTAATTGATTCTTTTTTTCATTTGCTGAGTCAACTGGGGTAAGTTCTGGACCTCACTGTATCCATTGAGTTTTCATACAGTCAATATGAAGGTTAAATGAGGTAATATTTTTAAAAATCTGAATGTTGGGTCCTTTGCTTCATTTCTTTTCCCCATATTTAAAAAATATTACTTACCTCCTCAACCTGTGACATTTCTGAAAGCAATGTCATCTTCCAGCTACTGTTGTTGGCAGTCCTAGCTGTAGCACAGATGTCCAACAGGGTGATGTTTGCCTTGATCAGGCGGCTATACTCCTGGGCTCATTGTTCTGCTTGTTCCATAAATCCAGACAACGAGATGAGAAAGCCAGATTACTATGTTCTTTTCAGAGGACATGTGTGCTGATTCATTAAGAAAATGTTATGTTAAAAAGGTTTTATGGAAATGAGATTTTGCTTGTATTCCCTAAATGTTTGGGAATGAGCTGGGGCTGCTGGAGGCAAGCTTTGGAGAGAGGCCCTTCTTTCTTTGTTCTGGTTCCTCTATTTGGTCTTCCGTCTACTTTGTAGCTGCCAGGCCCACCCTGGTACTTCTCCAGGTGCAGGTCTTTGTGCCCTCATGCCTTGGCACCTTCTGTAGACACTAATCTCACACTCTTTAAGGAAAAGGAGAGAATTAAAAATAGTCCCTCACCCCCTTTCATACTAAACAACTGAATTAGTACACTTATACTTATTACACTTGTCTTTTGAAAGGAGGCCTTTCAAGACCTAAAGCAAAATGGAATATTTTTATCTTAAAAGTTTTAGGATGGCATCAGAGGGTGAAGTTCAAAAGTAGACTAGAACTATTTATCTGCTGATGGATGAGATGCTCTGTTGGATATAGTCAGACCTTTAATAGGCAGAAAAGTTGTAATGTGTGACTATAAATGTATAATATTCTAATGAAGACAATGTACAGTAATATTTAAATCACAATTATGCTAGATATAGTCACAGAATCTATTGTTATGAAATTATAATTTCAATTTTGCAAACTTAAATGTGCAGTTAACTTGCAGTGTGCATAAATTTTCATTTATTTAATAGAAAAATCCACTCATCACGAGCATGAACTTTAAAAGAAGTGTAAATACATTCCATTTTTTCTTATAACCAAAGTAATACACTCTCATAGTTGAGGATTTAGAAAATATAAACAAAAAGGAAGTAAAACACATTTCCTGGAGACAATCACTATGCACTTTGCTGTCTAGCTACCTATTCTTTATTCTATTTGAATTAGAATTCAGGACTCAAAACTAAAATCACAAAATTTATGTTTTCCTTTTGCTTAAAGACTATATATATTCACCAGTACTTCTCAAACTCTCAAGAAATCACTGAGAGTCTTGGAAAGTACAGATTCTGATTCATTAGCTCTGGGGTGTGCTTGAGAAGCTGCATGTCTAATAAGCTCCCATGGAAAGTCCTGCTCTCCTAGTCAAGGTTGAGTGTGTAAAAGAAGAGCAGGTTATACACTTTGCAGTTTTGTTACTCAGAGTTCTTTCTTTTGCACAATTACTGAATCAATGCTTCATTTTATCACTGCCAGTGTTCCATTACACCATGTACATAGCAGCATATTATTGGTTAGTTTGACTTATTCCTTTATTTTCATTATAGGAAACTCTGTGATGACACTTCATGGAGAGAAATCTTTACACACATCCAGTAAGATTTCTCTGCAGTGATTTCTTTGACATGGAACTGCTTCATCAATATTAGTCAGGACTTCAAGACATTTTATGTATACTGCTAACTAGCAGTTAGAGATGGGAAAAAGTGCAGTTTTGAAAAGTCCATGGAACTAATTAATTAGCCTGACCTGAAATTTTCTTCAGCCTGTCCCCTTATCCTTTTCTTGGTAAGAAGGTGTTTGCATCTCCATGGTAACCCCAGCACTTTCTCTTGCATCCTTTGCAGTTCCCTATTATCAGTGTTTGCAGACAAAGTTGTCTGCTGTAGTTGCCCCATGGAGGAACCTCTGTGCTGAGCACAGTGCTAGGCACTTTGGTGGGAAGAAACAACATTGAAATGGAAGCATCTGTTTTCAATGCAGAAATGCTTGTAAGAACACTGTTGTTAGGGTAGCTATAATTCTTTCTAGCACATTAGATGCTTTGCCCACTAATTAAAATTTAAACATAAAAAAATATTTTCTGCTATTATGGAAAACCAGCCCCAACATGCTTCAGAGCAAAACAATTTCCTTTTATTAAGCAATCTGTGCTTAGCAGTTTACAGCTCAAAGCTGTGTACCAAAACTTGTGGGTTATTCTTATAGTGTTCAGAGCTGTATTGAAAACTTTTTGTAATGCTCACTTAAAATTTGGGTATAATATTCAGAACATAATAATGCTTATATAACATTTTGCCAATCTCTCATATAGGGATTTTTGTTCTTTGCTCATCAGATTCATAGTTGTGATCATTGATTTTTTGGCATTAATTTTGATTTTTAAAAGTATTGCATTAAGCTGGGCATGGTGGTTCGTGCCTGTAAGCTTCAGCCTATGAAGCGGCTGGGGCTAGAGATCGCGGTTCGATTCCCACTCGGGACAACACAGGGAGACCTAGTCCCAAAAAATAGCTGGGCATGGTGGCGTGCGCCAGTAACCCCAGCTACCTGGGAAGCTGAGGCTGGGGATTGCTTGAGCCTGTGGTACCAACAGGCAACTGGAACCTGCGTTCCATGGGCAAAAATAGCGAAACCTAGTCTCAAAAGTATTGCATTAAATATCTTAAATGCTGAAGTACTTTTTGCACCCCCTTAGATTTTGTACCCAAAGAGAACACCTCACATGCTGAACCCTGTTCTGGCCCTATGGCATAGCTAACATCTGAAGATTTTTACCTATATAAGTGGAAGTTTCAACTTCCATTTCACATACTTGTTTCAAGTTTCAAATAATATTGATTTGGTTTATCACCTATGTATTTTCCATCTAGATGTTCATATCTAATCATGCAGCTATCAAGTCATTGTACCTGTAAGTGGGACATGGATTAATGCTTGCTTTCTGCAACAAGAAGATACATTTTGCAACAGAGAATTGTTCATATTAATACTTAGCGTTATCAACTCAGGTTCTTTCTTTTGTTCATTTACTGAATCAATACAGTGTTACTCCTTTCATGATAAGAACTGTGATACATAAATTCTATATATGAAAAAAATGAGTAAAATGTGATTATTTACCTTCAAGTTACTCTCCATTTCAGAGTAGAGGCAGTGAATCACACTAAGACAATGTCCGAAGTTCTCATGGGCACAAAGAAGAAAACTAGGGACCACTGAAGTATAGGAAAGATGTCTTGTTGTGCCTAAGTTGTCTCTTACAGAGAAGTTGATTTTATGCATCTGTTAAACTCATTACTTCCTCTTCCCCACTCCCCTCTTTCATTTAATCTGTAACTATCATCCTGGAGGATTTAGATGCTTTGGCCAATGCTCATTTTATCTTAGTTAAGTTTTACAAAACAAAACCTGGAGTGTTTGTGTGAGCAGGAAGTTGTGCTGTATTGAGGCCCATATGGCCTCGCACGTAGGTTGAGAATCACCATGTCTGCTGAATTATGTTATCACCGACTTCGAAGTTATCACTGAGAAGCAGCAGCTGTTGCCAGGAATAGTAAATCACATCCTACATTTTTTTAAAATAACAAATGGTATTATAGCTTTTCTAAGGAAGTCATTTTTAATAGAAGGCAAGAGTTATCATTCATACTATATGTAGGGAGGGTATAGGTTTATTTAGATTATTTCATTTTGAGCATTTTAATTTGATTTCAGAACAGTTTTTGAATGCTCTTGTGTTCAAACTATTAAACCCAAATTCATATCTTCAAATAGTTTAAAATCCATTTTGGGAAAAGATGTCTCTGCTTTCTATAGTTCAAAACTCCACATTTTATGTGTTAAGCATAGATGCAGGTTATTTGGAGGGGATGAGTGGGTGAAACAAGTTTAGGTTGGTCATGGGAGGGAAGAAAGGGGGATTTTTGTAGCGAAGCATTTAGCTACACTTTCATGGCTGTGCAGATTTTGTTTTGTTATAGGGGGTAAAATAGGAAAAGACATTTAATGCTAGGAAAATAGCACAAGAATTATTGAAAATAAATGCCAGCTTGGGGAATTGGGAAGCAATTAGGTGTTGCTGTTGATCTGTGCTTCTCAACCTTGGCTTGCACATTGGAATCACCTTGGGAGTTTTAAAAGTCTTGCTGCCTGGGTTTCACCCCCAGAGATCCTGATTTAACTGGTCTTTGGTATGGTTTATGCATTGAGATTTTTAAAAGGTCCCCAAATTATTCTAATGTTCAGCCAAGGTTGAGAACCTCTGCTGTAGCGTAATATATTTAGCATGATGCTGTGAGGCAGAAAAGAATGAAGGTAAAATAGTTTCTTTGGGCTGAAATACCCTTGTGCTGCAATTCAACAAAGGAACACAGCAGATGTAAAGGAATATGCTTATTAAGTATATGTGAAGAAGTTAAGGGTCAAGGTTTCTAATTTATGTTTATAAATGGAAAAAGGGCGAGTCTGTAGAGACTGTGTCTCTAGTAACCTGACCAGAGCCTAGTGCTTACCCTGAGAAATGACAGAATTTGAGGATATGGAGAAAGGAATTTGATTAAAGTAGAAAGAGGATGTTAATGGAAAGAGAATCTACACTCTGGAATTTCTAATGGTTCTTTTCAGCCCAAATTCTGAATGTATGGAAACTTCCCACATTTTTTTTTGCCCATTATTTTGATGTCTATCCCTAGGAACTTAATCTGTCGCTGGCCTCAATTTTCTAAATGTGTAGACGAGATAGAACACACAGAGAAGGGAAATGACTGGGGTGGGTAACTTTTTTTTTTTTCAGAGAAGCCCACATTCACTGTGATAACCTTTCTCACCCATACCACTCTCCCAGGCTCAAGTCTTAGTATCTTGAATGACTCCTCCTTATGTGAAGAATTATCAATTCTGTCTCAAAGTGTTTTCTACATTCTCTCACATGATGGCCTTTCTTTAGGAAACAAAATATAACCTCCTTATCTGAAAGTTATATAAATAAAAGTTCCTGTAGGAAATCTTAAAAGAGAAATACTGCTACCCCAGTACAGCAGGTTTTTGCTTAATGTAGATTCATTCAAAATACTTTTGTTATAGCACTGAGAAAAAAAACAATCCCTGCCAATGCTGAAAAAAAAAAAAAAAAACAAAGCTATTCAAGGACCTGGTTTTCTTATATTTAGTTTCACTTAAAGTTACAGTTTCCAAGAATCTAATCAAGACTTTAAGGGAGGACTTACCAATTTCTCAACTTTTGTCACTCATCCACAACCCAAACAAGCTTTGAATTCATTCTTGCCACTCCTTCCCCATTTGCCATTGTAGTCACAATTCATCACACTAAGCAGTGAACTGTTTAAGGGTCTGACAGGTCATCATTATTTCATTCTTGGCACCTAGCATAGTGCTGAATGTATATTCATTAAATGTTGATTGAATAAATTATCTTACATGCTTTCTAGCTTGTCTTTTCAATGTGACTTTCTGTGTAACTGCAGCATCTAGTTCCTAGGATCTTCTTTTCATGGACCTGTGGCATTTGGTGAAAGGTGAAACCTTTATAATGCTTAATTTTCATTAATTTCTCTCTTTGCACATTCTATAGTATCCTCCCATTCATCCTAGTTTCCAAGGAGCAACTTTCATTTTTTTAAATTTTATTTTTTAATGTTTCTAATTTTTTTATAACATTGTTCATTTTTGTATAGTATTTGACTTCTCCCCTCAGGTACAGTCCTGTATATGTCCCACCACTATATAACCTGTGAATTGCCATCATAGTCCCTTGTGCTCTTCCCTCCAAGGAGTCACTTTTAGGGACAACATACCAAATCAGTGTTTTGTCTTGCAAAGGTTACTATAAACTTCCCTTTGCAGGCCTGCAATTCTGTAACCATCCTTTGAAGTTCCTGGTATTTAATTTTCAGAAAAACTCCTGGGATTGAATAACATAGCTCATCTAGAAACTTTGCCATTGACAATGTTGCCACTTGTGATCTTACTGCTTTTCAAAGATAGACCCAGTCAAAACTGGGTATCTTCGATAGGTATATTTGATCTGTAATGGTAACTAAAATGCCAGTTTGATATTTTCTGCAGTAGATAATTAAAGATCTAAAGAACCTTCCTTTATTAAATTATCCCAAGTAAGTCAAAGATTTGCTTTCCCAGATTTTTATTATTCACTGTGATAAAAGCAGAAGCTAAAAACTGAATTCACTGTAAAAACTATGTTCTTGTGCACAGAGCCGGTAAGAAGCTACCAAATTGCCAGGTCAGAAGGAAATGTTATCTCCAAGTTGAATTTATTAGGTGATTTTACTCTTTAAATCACCAGCACATTAGTAGCACATATATATATATATATATATATGTATGTATGTATAAAATATATATATACACACATATATATGTATGAAATATATATTTATATATATGTATGAAATATATATGTATGAAGCATATATATATATATATATATATATATATATATATATATATATATATATATATATATATATATTTCGCTGTATTCCTTCTCTGACTGCCTCCATTTGGGTTCTTAAATGATGAGAATGATGGCTATAGGCTCTGAATGTATCCTTGCCTACCCCCTTAAGCTCCTCAAATTCTCCCTTCACTTTTCTGCCAGCAGTGTGTAAAAAGTAGATTGAATCATGTCATCTCTTGAAATTTTCTGAAACTTGAGTTTCACCATTTCCCCCTCTTGCAGCCCTGGCAGGTCATGCTGGACTGTGGATTGACCCTGTGACTTGTGATGGTCTCTTTGACTTTTGTTTTTTGAATATTCTTCCCTTCCCACTTTGATCCCAAACTGTTTTCCTACTCAAATTTTCAGTATCAGTCCATCCATTTTCTCTTCATAGATACCACTATACAGGAGCAAATACCTGTCATTCTGAAATATGTCTATGGCAAGAATCTTGGTTTCAGGGAGGAACTCTGAAGGCCAAGTGAAGCTTGCTTTTGATAAATATATATACTTAGACCTAATTTCTTTACCTCTTTTTCATAATCTGCATACTTTTAATCTACTTTACTTTGCCTAATCATCTTCCTGATTTTCCCTTTCTAGATCCCTCCCCTCAAAGTTACATTTCAGCCAGAGATGTCACGTGAACAAGTTACTCAGTCTTACTCAGTCTCTCCCATGTGTAAGGAGGAATACAGTATTATTCAGCTCTCACAACCACTGAATCAAGCTTCAATCTCAACAGAGCTATTGCAGTATAAAAACCAGCCATAACCATATTTAAGCAAATGGGTATGGCTGCTATATATTCCAGTAAAATTTTACATATAAAAATAAGCCACCAGGGGAAGGAGTTATTCAGTCATGCTGGGTCTCTCCTACATATGTGGAAGCGATTCATGTTATCATTAAACTTCTTTTTGGCTTTTAAAAACTCAATTTGTCTAATGCTTTAATTATTTGCTGTCCTGGAGGAATACAGAGAGGGAGGGATGGTTTCCTTCATGCCCCACAGCTCTTGCTGTCCATCTCACATGTCCAGTCTCTTGTGTTCATCTGCCTAGCTCTTACCCACATGTTCCTGTGGTTTGCTTCTTGTCTCTCCAACATGGCAGTTAACTCGGTGAGGAAAACTTGTTATATCTTGTCTGTCTCTCAACAATTTCTGGGACATTTCATTAGCTGGTAGGTATTGTCTGTTAAACTAAGCTCCATTCTAAATCACTTAGAGTAACCCACATTTTGTATACCCTACCCCTCTTTGTACCATTTTGCTTTTAAACTACCTCCTTTCAGTACTCAGTTCAATACATTTTTATGATACCATTCAGGAGGAATATGTTCAACAATTTATACAAGGCAAAGGATAAGGAACAACTCACTGTATAGGTTACTTTGTTCATTTTCTCATATACAGAATATCTCTGAGCATAATGGCAGAGGTATTCTGATTGGCTCATTTCACTTGCTACTTTGATTATATTGGTCATCACAGATCATACTCCATGAAGAGGTGATCAGAAAAAATAGAGCTTGTAGGCCCCTGACAGGAAATAGACTGGACTGGTGTAGTCAGGATATGATCTGAAGTTACCTTAGAAATGCTTTGGGAAATTGTTCTGTAGCAGAGTGTGCAGTCACAGTTCACAGACTAGAGAGGAAATCACACACTCAGAGTCTGTGCTCCAAGAAGTATTATTGATGGTGATGAAAATGTGTTCAGAGAGCAATAAATCAGGGGCTATTTGACCCATTTAGTGAACTGCACTCCATGTTAGGTTTCTACAGTAAATACTCCTCTATGTGTTCATCCTCTTTTCCCTTTTCCAGTATACAGACAAGCACACATACACACACACACACACACACACAAACACACACTCATGCTACTAAGATTTTGGTAGAAAATAATTCTATGAAAAGATGAATACAGTGAGAACACAGGTTTGTTTTAATAAAAACTTGCAACTTCCAGTCAGAAATGATACTAGGGAAAGCAATTGTTGCTATTTGATTGGGTGATTCTGTCAAAAAATTAACAAGATACGCACTGTTGTTATTTTGAACACAGGATGTTATGCTAATTAGAACAGTTACTCTCTATGTAAGGAAAGAAGACTAATTCTTATTACTGAATTATGCTTGACAATTGAATTAGCTATGCCACACAGTCAGTTAAGAAAATATATCTAAGGATTCAAGTTTGTCATTACATATGTCCTCTCTCTCAGTAAACTCTTTCCCTTTAGATTCCAAGTTCCTTGAAAGCAGACATGAAAGTATCTTTAGCTTCTGCACTAACAGTGGTCAAAATTCTGTGCCCCATGTAAGTAACTTTGTCTAGACTGGGGAATTTGTAAAATAAAGTGTGAACCTGGTTCAAATATTTTATTGGAAGTACAATCTCCTTTAGAGTGAATATATTTCAAAGGGATTTTCTTGAAGTATGGAAAAGGACTCATTTTAAGGCTGTTTGAGCTTCACTTGACATGGTAGAATTATGGAATCCATTTGATGAACCGAGTATCCAGCTAAGACAGGCAGCCATGGGAGTGGGAAAAACAGAAGGCTGGCCTGGGCATAGGGAGTATTTTGAAGTCAGATTTTTATCTACCTTATATGTTTCATGCATCAGCAGGGACTTTTTTCATATTTTATTTCATTTAATCCTCACCAGAAGCTTGCAATGCAAAGTATATTCTTCTGTTTATATGTGCAAAAATCAGTGTCTCCTAGAGATGGGAAGATTTGGTGTCAGAGGTCATGTATGGGCAAGGTAGGATTCAAGTTCTGATCCTTTGAAATGGTGTCCTTCCTAATATCCCACAACATTTAGTATTGCCTCCAGTGGACTTGGGAATTGCTCTGCTTGAATTTCCATCAGCTCTGACACAGTGTGACATTGGGTAAGTCACTTAACCTCTTAATGCTTGTTTGCTGAAGCCCTCAGCACAGATAACAGAGCCTTCCCTGTGTTCTTTATAGCGATGTTCTGAAGATGCTGCAAATTAACAAACATCATTTTGTAAATTATCAAGCATCAATGAACATAAAGCCTTAGTATTGTACAGACAACCTTTTGCCCAAACCGAAAATGGGATATCAAGAGAGTAAAACAATTTGAGAGGCTTTTTTTTTTTTTTTTGGTGGTCTACAAATTTGCATTTGCAATTGCAAAAGGAATTCTTTGTTGGAAGGTCAATTGATTGTAGCCATCAGCCTTCAGTGCCTGCCTTATCTTATATACAATTAATTATTCCATAAATCAAGAAAGCAAATTGTTGGCGAATGGCATCTGCAATCTTTGAACTGACAGTCGAATATATTAAGAACCATAAATATTGAAGACCAAATTTGATTTTCTAGACATTTCTGTGCTAGTAGCCAGAAAAGAGGGTTACTCTGAAAAAACACTTGTGCTTGCTTGTGATGGCAGCACCTGTCTACCTCCTTGGAAACTTAGGGAACCAGGAAGTTTGAATCTCAGGTTAACGGGCTTATTGGACAAGTTAAGACAAAAGTGGGGTAATTGAGACTTCACTGAAATAATTTCATCAGAGTCCTGAATGTGCTTTCTTCTAAAAATTCTTGTCTCTGAAAACTGATCTTATGTGGCCCCACTTCCCCCTTTAGTTTGCTAAACTGCACTTGGAATAGCACCTGGCACATGGTTGTCCTCGACAATTGGGAGCTACTTTGAGCTCCCAATTTAGACCATTTCCTCCTGCTTGCTCAGTATTGTCACTTGATTACTTCTTCCTTTGCAATTTCACGTACCTTTCAAGACCTTAACCTATGCAGGCCCTGTTGTCTGTGTGGGTGAGACTTAGTCTGAGGTCTTAGTTGTCTAACAGGCTTCCAGTTTCTTCACAGCTAACAGGTTATAGTTTTGCATATGATCCTGGTTTTTTTGCTGCTCTTCCCTGGGAGCATTGGGCTATGCTACGAAGGTGACCCTTTGTGTGGCAATCTTGGTTGGTTGAGGTTGACAGAATACAATACTTCCAGGTGGCTTGATTTAATCTGTTTTAGCAGCACTCACAAGAAAGTCTATTTCAAGTTCAAATTAAGGACAAAACTACTTAATAGGGAAACAGTATAATCCATTCTTTAACTGCAGAGGTATAGTTTTCACTTATTTAATTTGGAAAATTATGTATTGGTAGATTATAATTGGTATCTTCGAGTCTTATACCATTGATTACCATTTGGCTCTTTTTTTCTCTTTATATATTAGCATGTCAACTAAAATGGAAATGTTTATTTAAAACTTGGGGTATTTATCTAGAAGTAGTAAACTGTTCTAATATTCATGTGCACTATCATACAATGATTACACCATTATCTGTCATGATATTGGTGTTGTATTTCATTGATTCTGAGATCAAATGTTTTCACACATTAATTTCTCTGCTATTGGACTCGTCATAAATTCGAAGGTATCTCAGTAGTGTTTTGTAATTTCATGAACAGTATTTTTTCTTAAGGCAGAATAAAACAATGATATCATTTAGCCAATAGTGCCTTAGAAATGGCAAAAATGATTTAAAATTATAACTAAAAACTTAATTTATACTTAGCAACTATGGTGTGTGTCTGGTTCAGTTTTATTCCATCCTTTTGTTGTGTGTCTCTGCATTGCAGAACCTGAAATCCTTAATTTCTCAGATTTTTAATGTCATTAAAGTTCTGACAGAGAATTAATTTTTACTAAAAGAAATGAGCACAGAAAATAGTGAAATGTTAAAACCAGACAAATTGAGTCTTCTTGTTCCCTCTGCATTGGGTAAATTGGGTCTTGGAGACAACATGGTCCCCTGCAAGAGATTCCAGTGAATTTTCCCTGCATCCTGAATTCTGGAGGCAGCTGTGGGGGCAGCAGCAGTAACAACTTCAGTGATTTTCCCTGGTTTCTGGATCACTGCTTGACTGTGTGCTCTCAGACTCAACAATTTGAGTTGTGATGATCAGAGAAAGGTAAATCTTGTGTTCTGGAAGAATTTTCTAGGGTCTCAGTCTAGAATCTATTCTTCTAGCCTTTCCAACAATTTCTTAAGCTTCTATTCCTCTGTACTGAATAACTTCCTGCCTAACATTCCTGGAGTAGTTTTGTTTTCCTCTCTCTTGGGGTGACTGACAATTACAGCAAAATATTAAATACACTGAAACAAATAAAGGTGTCAAAGAAATGAGATTCTTCACCTTTTTTTTTTTTTAGTTCAATTACAGCTAATTTTTTTTTTTTTTGATCCAATACACAAGCATCAGGATTTGTCATTATGGTTGAAGTAAAGAGTGCAATGCAAATGATTTCCTTTAGAGAAACCACAGCACTTAATATTTTTGTAAACTCATTATATGACTAAAGAAGAAACATTATTGTTTCAGTATCATCTTCAAGCTCTTTATCTAGGATAGAGGAGCAGAAGCAAATAAGTAGGTGGACACATAAATAAATCATTGTTAAATTATGGAAAAGGCCTACACAAAATACTTTCACATTTGTCTCCTCGTTTGTCACTCCAAGAAAGAGTTTAAAGAAAAATCTCAACTATATAGAAAATCAATATGAGCCATTGGTTTGACCTTAAATAAGTCGTCTCATTTTGTTCTGACTCATATCTTCTCTATAAAATGTGAAACATGATACTGGTTACTTGCCCAGCTTCTTAGGTTATTGTCAGGAAGAAGAATGTTAGATAATGTCATTGCATCTACTTGAGAAGGGATGTGTAAGTTTTAGGAAGTATTAAACTGGGATTGTATATAATTAGTAATATTCTTATTTTAAAAGATCTCAGAGTATCATAAAGATTTAAAATTAGACATATAGAGGAGACTGACTGAATTAAATAGAGCAAATACCTTTCAAAGTTGTTGTTTCTATCTGCACTGTGAAAAAGCACTCTTTATAAATGTGATAATGAAATATATCCCAAGGTTAAACCAGGACTTCTCTGAAAGCCATTAGGGATCAGTTCAAAGCTAAAAATGGTTCACTAATAAAAGTTCCTCATTTTAAGTTCCCTTCTCAGAAATGATTAAAAGGTACATCTTAGAGACCAATAATTTTTAGGTTAACTGTCACTTTTTCATCTAAACTTCTTTCCTTTTTTAGTTTGATACTAGAGTCTTTCAGTGTACTTGGTAAAAATTGTCCTTTAGAATATGTCAGTGAGGCTGAACAAAGGAAGACAAATCAGCCACACATCTTCAAGATCATATTTTCATTACTATTAAATTTATTAAAAACCAAGCTGGTGCCTCCTGCTGGTATCTCCTGTGTGACTTGTCATTGGTTTTACCAGAGTTAGAGGTCAAAGGAGTTGATTTAAATATAAGAAGAAAACAATATTTAACTTTTGTTTAAACAAGTGTATTTCTTTTAATTTGCACTTATGAAAGAGATTTATATACTTGGGTTATTATATCTATTTTTAAGTAGCAAGAATAGAACCTCCAAAAGTTTGCTTTCTATTGCTAACACGTGCAAGATAGTTCAATGTGACGGTTAGATGCACAGAGATCACTGAACGTCCTAAATCCTTTCACACCGATTTATCAGTTGGGTGACTTTGGAAGAGTTACTTAACTTTGCTATATTTCTCAGGTTCTAAAAGGGGAAAATGATTATATTGACTTCTCAGGGACTTCATTGGCTTTAAATGAATTAATACATTTAAAAAGAGTCTTAAATCAGATTGGTTCATGCATGTGTTTGATAGGTTGCTAGTTGTTAGCACTTCTTGTGTCGTACAATTGTAGGGGAACACAAATCGCCCAAACATGTCTTTTTGGCTAAAGTTTGATTTCATGGGAGGGTAAAAGAGGCTCAGTGGGGATTACTTTTTAGAACTAGTCTTACATGTAGACTTCTCTGCTGGGGTGTATGCTGGCAGGATCTAATCTCCTTATTTCTCCTTATTTCTTCCATGGAGAAGACCAACCTGAAGTCTGCATACCTTTCTCCATTGTATATTCCTTGGCCATTTCCTTTCTAGGCCTTTCTTTTCTCCCCACCCCAAAGTCCTTCTAAGCTAAGGTATTTAAGATGGCATCTATAGTCATGTGTACAAATTATTCACTCAAGTAGGATCTCTCCCATGTCTACAGGAGGTATATGTTTTAATTAAACCTTCTTTTTCAAATTTTACCAGTTTTTTTGCTGATGCTTGTTTACTTGCCATCCTAAAAAGACCCAGAGAGCTAAGTGGTGATTTTCTTTGCATTCCAACAGAATAATATCTTATATCCTTGTCCATATAACCTATCATATCTAGAAACTTGATTTCTGGTATGATCAAGGATAAATGAGAGCAAATTATATTATTTTCTATCACAACAGTCTAGACTATCTAAAAACACACTATGCTAAATAAAAGAAATCTAAAGAGTGTGATGTAATGACAAATCAGTCATCTCAAGGATTGGGCTAGCTCTAATATTTAAGTAAATGTCCATGATTTGTTAAACAGCATATACAACAAGGCAGCAATACAAACCTAGATATCTCTCATGCTGTAAACATACATGGTTGAAAACTTTCAACCACTTGATTATACCTCTCAGTTCTCTTATTGTGAGTTGCTAGATTGTAGATATTTGAATACAGCCATTTTTCTCCTAAAGATGTATTTCTCAAAAAGAAATCAATGTCCATCTCTTAAAATAACACACTTAGGTTAAAAAAAGAGAGAAAGAAAGCTCCATAATCACCTAAGTCAAATTAGTTGAACAAAATTGTATATTATGTTCTTTCTTGTAAATGTGCATTATTCTTTAGTGCATCATTGAAATAAAGAAACCAATTCAAATATGTTTAACTGATTTTCCCCCTCCCCAATCTGATCATAAGAATCTTGTTCTCACTGCTTTCTTGAGGAACTTGATGTTAATGACAGATAATTTGAATTATTTGCTGGTTTCTCTTTCACTGGGCCTCAGTTATTCAGGAATAAAGGATTCCTAGCCAAAGAAGATGTTAGAGGAGGAAACACAACTGAGAATGTTCATGTCTGGGAATCAAATCTTTATACTTTGAATTTATCATAATATTGTCTGTGATTTGGGTCTTGATGCTTTTCTTCAGTTTATAGATGGAGAAAAGAAACCAAGCCTATCTCCCTCACAAGTGCCTTAGGATTTAGAGAGGTAGTGAATGCCGCGTTTCTTTAATAGAGAAATTAAATACAAATATTCATGGCATATTTGTCACTGTTTTGAATGGGAATGCAGTGTGGTGTTTAACAAATTTGTGTCACTGGGGAAGTGACAGAAATTGCTTGACAGGAATGTAATCCCAGGGTGGTTATGATAGGAGCCATTAAAGGGTTGTTCACATCAGCCAAGGGGTGAGTATGAAACCTTTCACTTTCTTTTTAAAATAGAAAATATGAAGATGTTACTTTGCTTCAGATGGCTTTAGGTATATGCACTGCTTTTCTCAAGTCATCTTCTTTCCTCTTATAGTTGAGTGATTCTCTGTTCAGTAGTCTCATTTCATTTCTTTGGGACTAGTGTTTTTGATACTCCTTTGGGTTCCTTCTACTCATTCTCCAATACCTATGATATAATCAAGAAAGTCCTGGATTTGGTGTCAAAATTACTGAAATCAGGATGGTGACTCACTCGGGTCTTACACTTTATAGAATGAGTTGAAATGAATAAGCACAGTGGATTTCAAAATGCTGGATGTACTTAAAACTTTAAAATTCTCCACTATCGTATGACAGATGCTACCTCCATTAATTTCTTCTTGATAGAACCAGAGCTTGGAACACAAAATCTTTTAAAAGCTATTTGAAGCCCAATTTAAATTGCTATATGGTGAATGAGTAAAATGGGTTATACTCTATTCAAACTTTGGAAAAAAAAAAGTGCAATTGGACTGCCACTCAGTTGCACTTGAATTAAAGAGTGTTTTCTGAATGCCTCTCTTGGACATCTAGTGAATATTCTCTATGTGCTGGCTATCTTAGGTCATAAGGACACCAAGTATAGGACTTGTGCTTGTACCATGATAAGATAGATCATTGCAAAACACAGATGAGAAGGCAGTAGAGAATAATGGTGTAGAGGTAGAAATACATCTGCACTATTCAGATCACATGGAATAAAATGGCAGGCCAGAGAGGAATAAGAACCATGGAAAAGGAATATGGTTCTGTCTCTCAGATCGTGAAGGTCCTTAACATCCATTATGTACGATATGATGGAAAACTGTCTATGACAATACTTTGGTACAATTTCCAGTATAAGTGGTTTAGTTATTGAAATTTGACTGCCAACTAATTTAACTGAGCTTATGATTCTAAAAAATTAAAATTCTTTATTTTTTTTATACTCAATGACCGAGAAGATTAACAAGAAAATTTCTAGTGCTCTTCAAGAGAACACTGGTATTTTTGGGAAAGGTATTCCTAAATATTAAAAGAAAATCAATATTTTAGCAGTATTGTCTCTAAATTTATCAACTCATGAAATCTTTATATTATAGATAAGTTTGGTTGTAAAAATTATTTATATATACTTGCCCAGAATGTACACATCCACAAAATTCCCCTAGTTTCTGACGGTTCCTCCCTCCCCCCCCCACAAAAAAAATTGAATAAATACAGAGAACTATATTTGGAACATATTCAAGAAGTGGAGAATCTATTTAAAACTGACAACTCATCAGATGTAGTCTAGGCAATGGTTATATTTGTGTAAGCTTGAAAACTCAACAAACATGTCTGGAATCCCATTGGTGAAACACTTCATGAATTAAAAAATATTTTATTTTGTTTGGCAAAAACTCTTCGAGATTCATGGCCTTCCACCAGCAGAAGAAGTGACTCTTAAGAAATTCCAAATACATCCATAAAAACTGGAAAATTACAAAGTGCCAAGTGTTGGGCAATTGACAGTCATGATGTGTGCCTGTGGACCTTGCAGCCAGAAGGAAGGAAATTCCAGAGGAGACCTCCTTCTCTTTATAGCTATTAAATTCCAGTCTTGACCAATGGTTCAGCAGTGGGTGGATGCAGTGGGAAACCATCTACCCATAAAAAATTAAATGTAGACAGTGAAGGGATTCTTCTTTTATAGGCAAACATGAGATCAGTTTTCTTTCCTGCTGAATTAAAATCCCCAAGTTTACAAATGAAAGTACTTTGAGTCATAGATTAATTCAGACCTTTTCATGTGCGATAGCCCTGCCACACAGTTGATAGAAACCTCCCAGCATCAGAAAGTCCTATTATCCTCCCCCCAGTGCTCAAATTCTACAGATGGAAAAGGGATTTTTCTCTGTGCTCCTGCTTGTTTAGGTCTGAGAGTAAAGTGATGTTACAGTTTGTCATGTCCTTAATTATGGTCCATAAATATAGGCTCCACCCTATACCCTTCCTTGTATCAGGGTTCATTGAGAAAGGATGATTTATAATCATTTTACTATTTATTTGGGGGGAGATAATTATTTTTCTGAACCTCCTGAGCATCTTAAAAACAAAGGATTCATGAAGTAAGGATAACCATGGTTCAGAAGCAGATGTATTTTAACCACCTGCACCTAATTCCCATTAATGCTTTAGAGGCAGTGCTTTTGATGTTTCCATAGAAATTGGAGTAGTGGGCAGAAGAGCTATAATTAAGGAGGAACGACACATTGGGATTGGCCCAATGTTTTATGTCAAGATCAGTGTTCTGTCTCATCTTCATTTTGTAACTTATCCCTTCCACAAACGTAGACTGAACATTTTCTGAAAACAAGGCTGTCTTTACTAATATTTCACACATAAAAGAAAAATTATAGTATTAGTCTTACCAAAACTTATTTTGAAATAGTATATCAATATCAATAAAAGATAAAATCAAAGTAAAATGAAACAGAACTCTTAAGTTTGAACCAACCTTGATTCTCACAAGTCTTGAATGCCCAGTTTGGAAGGACTCCTGGCACTATCTATTCTGGTGTCTTCATCACTTTTGAGGCAAGAATTTGAAGCCTAGAAGGGTGGGGGAGGTCGCATCTGGAAATTAATGCTCTTACTAAGCTGCAGAATTAGTAATACTCATTTGGCTAGATTTCTAGTTCAAGCGCATTTTTCTTTTTAGTCTTAGACAGATTCCTTTAACAGCTAACAAACAAAAACCTATTGCTTAATACTTTTCAATCTAAGTCAAACCTTCAGGTCTTCCTGTGTTCTGGGGGAGTGGAAGGGCTTACAGAGGGCAGTAGAGATGAACTGTTGCAGTAAGTGCAGAGTACTGTGTTTCCAGCTTCCATTCCTGACTTCTTTACATCCTGTGGTAAGTCTGTAAAATCACTACTATTAGTTCCATTTTCCAGATGAGAAGCCTGAGGCTGAGAGAAACTAAGAAATTTACCCAGATGCACATTGTAAGTGATCAACTAAGGACCTGAAATTCTTTCAGCCTCCACATATTTGCTCTTTTCACTGTACCTTAATTATTGCCTGTTAGAGGGTGTTGTGCATCTTTTTTCATAAATGAGTCCAATTTTTGCCTGCCACCTGGTTTTTATGACTGTCCAGATTGATTTTTCTTTTAAATTTACATTTCGCAACTGTGGGCTTTTTTCCTTTCCATTTATCTCTTGTCTCAGTCATGAGGTTGGAAAAAATGAGAAGTATGCTGACTTTGTTTGGACTGAGAACATTCCAAAATATTTGGCTGCACCTCAAAACCCTGTTAAAATAATATTATTTATAACTTTCTGCTTGGTCAATTTTATTTTAAGTTTGGCTATTTCCCACAAGAGGCTGTTCTTTCTCCTTGATGCTGCTTGAAAGCTTTAATCACAAAATGTTTTCCAAGTAAGACTCAAGTCCTTGTCCTCATTCAGGGAAACTTGTTAACCAGTGGATCTGGGCACTCTGAAGCAGTTAATTTCAAGATCTCACTTACAAGAGCCAGTGGGATGGAGTAGTGGTGGGGACTGTTATCTGTTTCCACATGCACCATTGACCTGGTCACACACCTTGACCCTTCCAGCTTCACACCAGGCTGCAATTTTAGAACTGGCATGGGCCTCCCTGCTGATACCCAGAATGCCTTCTCAGGAATACAGTGTTGTTCATTTCGCCTACATTTTTCCTTGGTGAGGCTATTATTTTGAGTAGATGTTTAGCTGTATGTGAAGTTAGGACCTTTCGTTGACTTTTGAGCAGATTTGATTTTCAGACTGAGATGAAGGGGAAGGCAACTAGCGTGATCATTACAGCTAGTTGCCTTCATTACAGAACACCCACAGCAGATTGTGGGGAGGCAGGCTTTAGTGAAGGCATACCTGAAAGAGGAGACCTCCTGTCTTTACCTCAATGTATAATTGAACACTGTCTAAAATTGATGGCAAACCACTGTGAGTCACAGAGGTCAAGACATGGTAATTTGGAAACTTAAATATGGTTTATCTGAGAGGCCATTCTCTTTCAGATAAAAAGAGATGGTCAATGAAGCTGCTATTCCCAGAGAAATAATGCTTCCCCCCAGATGCAGTTCACCTTAACAAGGAGCCTGAATATCCCCAAACTGTGACTATATAACTGCTTAAACTCATAACTTGCATGCTGTGACCTCATTTCAGTTTGTGGAGACATTCCTGTCCAAACAGCTGCTAGTGGCCACCCATTTACATTTCTTTCTCCTTTCTCCCTGATAGCTAAACACCTATCCCAGATTTCCCCAGAACCCCAAGCACTCTCCATACTAGGAAGATTTGGTGGACATCTTGTCAGATGCAAAGGAAAGCCTCTGCCAGACTGAGTATTAGAACGTGGTGTTTTAATATAAATGTGAAATATCGATGCAATTATAAATCAGTGAAAACCCAGAGGGAAGAGAATCTCATTTGAGGAAAGAACTTAATTTTTTTTCCTTCTAAAGAAAAATTGGATCAGAGAATCACATTTATAAGGTAAAAACTGTCAACAGAGTATTCTTAGCTGTTGCTGGGGTTGAGAAAAAGAAAGGCAAATTACGCATGCAGTGTGAGTGTGTGAAGAGACACATTTAATGTATTCATTAAGGGGTCAAAAATACTTCCCCTATTTCACTTGTGTTTTTGGCTGTTACCCAAAATTGTTTATCATCTGTCTTAATAAAGGTAGACTGCCACATGCAGCACCTGGTTTTGTTCTGTCTGAGTCTTGAAGCTTGATGATCCTATATTCTCCTACAAATAAACCTTGAGAACTTGTTTAGAGGTTCTACCAGGGGAATACACTGACCCTGGATCCTTGACGAAAAAGTGGTCCATCTCCACTCAGGGAAGGCTGCTCTATTTATCCAGCATGCAGTTTTGGGATGGACTCATATTGAATAGTGAGAAAGTCTGGTGACCCGCTGCCACACCAGTAGGGTGAGTGCAGGAACTCAGTGTGGTAACAGAGGTCACAATGAGATGGACATATGGTTTTATTTTGTATTTTGTCAATGCATTCCCCCTTCTTTTCCAAATTTTGTTTTTGTCTACTTTTGCCTTCTCTGTCCTAGGAAATGTTGGTGGATTCCTGGGTGATTTTTAGCTCTTCAAAGCTATGTTAATTTGCTTAACATACTAGTTGTAACTTCTGGTGCAGTGCCAGATGGAGGACTGGAATATAACTGGACTATATCAGTGCCCCAACTAGGGAACATGTGTGCATTGAGGACTAAGTCAAAGCTTCCCACTGAGGAGAGTGTAGTAGGAAATCAAAAACTGTTCAGAGATTAGAAGATACTTAATTAAATTAGTGGGATTGCAGCAAGTATACACTCACGATAGCCTAGATCTGACCATCATCATGGCAGGACAGATTTTGTTTGTTTGTTTGTTTTTTGCAGGACATAGATAATACTTGCCAATCATTTCCAGAAATTCTGGGCTTGCTGAGGGAAAACACAGAAGTATGAGAGAAGGCAGATGCATGTGACATATATGGAAAGAAATGACCAGTGAATTGAGACTATTTGAGTATTTGACTTCATTTTCACAGACTTATGGTTTACAAGTGTCCCAATCAATTTCCCAAATTATGATTGAAATAAGATTTGTGTTATCTATGTGATTTAAAGATAGTAAAGTAGGAACATAAAGAATCAGTCTGCAGACCCTCAGATGTGGGGGTTAAGGCAGCACTTGTATCCAGCATGCAGGCTGGCAAGGGGAAGTGATTGGGCCATGCCATCCTGGGGGACATACATAAGGGGAATCAGTAATTACACAAATGTGACTGAAGTTGTAAGAAAATAATAAAAATTAAAATTAATAAAAGGAATCATATTTATGATGATGGTAAGTATTACAAAAGCACAAAATGCTTTGGGTCACTGCTCATAGTTTGGACCTATTTCTGTCTCCATGTCAATACGAAATCTGGCATATTTAAAAATAAAGACTCAACATTAATAATGATTACTTATGTTTTATGATTTTATTTAGCTGTTTTCATGTATTTTTGAAATTTTTCATGTTCTCAACAAGTTACTTTGAGTTTCTGGAAAAGGGGGGGGTCCCTCTACTGACCTATGGTGGTGTCCCACAACCCCATGTCACCACTGTACCTACTCTTCAACATTACTCGTCTTTGGCGCATAATTTGTTGGAAGATGAGAGACTCTAGGTCCAACTCTGGAAGCTTCCTTAGAAATTCAGTCATCATGGTCAAAATGCAATTATTTCCCAAACTGGGAATATGGGAGTATGAGAAAGGGATACTTTTCACCGTTGTGTCCTGTGTAGTTAAGTTTTATATATTGTTTGCTTTAGCTAAAATTATACTAGATGACTGTACTCAGTTATTATAAAATATGAACCGAGGGCAAAAAGCTGAACATCGGACTCAAAGCAATAGAAATCTCCACAGATCTAGCTAATGTAATGTTTATAAAAATTATATCTGTAATGTCCCTAAAGGCTATAGTTACTTTAATAATAATTAAATGTTATTAAATTTTGTGTAGTGATTTTGTTTTGGAAATCTTTTTCTGTGGTGTTCTTCAAAATTATGCAGGTATCTGAGTCAGGATGGCCTTGCAGCTTTTAGCAGTATTCTCAATCTTTTATTTTCTTTTTTGTCTCAATCTTAAATCTTCACTAAAATTTTAAGTAAGTAGATTTATCTTTAGGGTGGAGGCAAATGGAACATAAGGATTGGTTTTATATTTATAATTTCAAATGGAAGTATCACTTAATGAATCTAAGCTTTGCCAAAGGCCTGCTTAATGATGTTTACTTGACTTATGAAAATAATGCAACTTATTTGCCTTGGAAAGCTGGGAAAGAATTAAAATAGAAAAGCATTTGCCTTTTGAAAGGAAGTTTTCCTGTTGTCTAAATCATCTAAATAGTTAGATGATTATATTGTTGCATTTTCTGGGGTGACTAAGTCATATAAGTCAAAATTCTCCTTGGAAAATGTGTTTTATCTATCCTAAATTATTTAGAAAGACATTCTATACTTCTGTAACTGGATAGAATGTAGCGGATACCTTATACAGGCAACAGAGGGGTCAAGGGTAAAGTTGGAAATAAAAGTCTTTCAGGAGTTAGTCTGGTAAGAACTACACTTTGTAGGTTTGATTAGCACCTACTTTGTAAGTGTGAAATAAGACATTCCTGCTAACAAGGACTACAATGCCTCTGTAATATCTGAAATCCCACTCAGAGAGATTTCTTAGAGAAGCAGAACTAAAATGTGCTGATGTTGTAAGCTGAAATTGACCAATTTTGTGATGGGTTTAGGTAGGAAGATAGTATTACAAGAAGAGAGAAAGTTAGCCTGGAATAGACTGGAATAATTAAAAGCAAGTGCTATGAAGTAAAGTTTGTCAGAATATCCCCTGGACTCCCTAGGGGAAATGATGTTCCTACTAGCTCTGCAAATTCTCTGGGCTTTTTGGTAGAATTCAAGAATGTGGATAAATGTTTCTGGTCTTTATAGTATGATAACACAGTGTTAAAATCATTTACTTCAGATAAGTTACAGATTATAATTTAGCTTTTCATATATATTGTCTAATAGAAGATGGTCTGACTACAAATGTGCAGATCTTAATAGATCTTTCACTCATAATATCTTGCTAATTAGCTTGTTGACTTTTGTAAGTGAAAGTAGGTTGCTGTAAGCAGACTGGTTCTAGATACAATAACAATATTGAATTTTAAAGTTAAGTGGAGACAGGGACACTCTGATCTTCCATGGGTAGTCAGGAGGCTTCCTGATGTTAATTTTTCCAGTTCAGTAAAGTGGTTTCTCAATGAAGAAAATAGAGCATGGAGTAGCATGAAATAGTGTTTGAGATAGATCAAATCCCAAGGGAAGCAAGATTCTGAGATAAAAAACCACAGGCTAAAATAAAAGAAAAAAAGGATTTATATTACATTTTATATTCTTTTTGCTTTTATATCACATTTCATTCCCAGTTTGCGTGCTATGAAAATGCATTGCAACTGGAATGTCAAAATAAAATAAAATCTGAATGTTAACATGAAAATAAAATTTTGATGCTGATTCTTTCCAGTCCTTAATCATCTTACCTTATATTTACACAGGCATCTATTTGGGTGATTTAGATATAACTACCACTTGCTGGGTATGTAGCATGCACAGTTACTGTGACAGGCATTTTATGCATTGTATGTCAGGACATTTGGTTGACTGAAAACAAATGGTTGATTTAGTCAAAGCAGAATTTCCAAGGACTGGTTTCCTTTAATCTTTGTGTCATCTTTGTATGACCTAAAAATGAGTAATTGAGTTCCCCTTCTCTCCCAACCCCCATAATCTCGGCTTTTTTTTAAAATGGAGAAATAGTAAAAGGTCTAACCAGACCTTACAATGTAGTAACTGCTGGGGTATTGAATGGAGTCACTGTGAAGCAGTTTAAATGAACTCCAAAGAGCCAAATGTCCAAAAAGTCATCAATGCTACCAGTGGCCGGTTACTTTACCCCAATTACCATTTAGTTAAAAAATCCATGATGATGTCCTTCTCCGTACCTGTGAGGCAGGCATCCCACAATATCTAGCTTTTCAAGCAGACACAAATTTCAGACAGGGGACAGTTTTCTTTTCCTATCTAGCAAAAGTAAGTTTACCATTTACCCTTCTTTTAAAATAATGCCATTTTTCTTTGTTTATATCTTCTGGAATTTTTATTTGTGCCATAGACTAACTATCTCCCTCAAGGCCATCACAATCTTTTGTTTAATTTGCAGGAATCCCCAGTGAAGGAGCAGTTTGCCCTGAGGTCCAGTTTTGCTTCAGGGTTTGTGATTCTCTTAGGATCAAGCTGGTATTTTTCTCCCAGCCCCCACCATTACTATTAAGATAGATTGCCTCTGGGTGATTTTTGTGTTTTAATTATTTTGTGTCTCAAAACCCTTTTAGGTCAAACTATATTTAGCAGAGAAGGAAACCTATAATATTTTATCAAAGGACTTTAATGAAAGTAATTGTCTGGAGTGTGGCCTCAATTATGGCAATTTTAAAAAACATAACCTTTGACCTGAAGTTCTTTTGTAAAAAGATATTTGTTGGGTTGTAAAAAGTAAGGAGTAATTTTATTCCCAGTTAGAAGTGGGGCCATCTTCAGGTATCAATGATACTGAATTTGGGTCGAAAATAGGGCAAAAACCAACAAACCAAAGGAAAAAAAAAGCAGCACTTTTCAAACCCAGGTTCTTTCTATCCGTGCATATCAGTTGAAAGCCACAGTATAATTTGAACTAGATTTATTAACAAGGGAAATAAACCAGGAAAACAAAAAGTCATCAATGCTACCAGTGGCTGGTTACTTTACCCCAATTACTATTTAGTTAAAAAAATCCATGAAGACGTCCTTCTCCGTACCTGTGAGGCAGGCATCCCACAATGTCTAGGTTTTCAGCAGACACAAATTACAGTTTCCCAAGTCATCCTTTCACCACTTCTCTCTTTAGCCTTTAGAGCTGCTCAGCTTTTCCAAGTTTCTTCAAACTTTTTGAACAAGTACTGATGCAAAATCAAATTTCCAAATCCCTGGCTTTCTCCAGGTTCCAGCTTTCCATACCACCTTGCTCTGGTACCACACACTTCCTTTTCCAGGCCCACTTTTGGCAGCATCTGGCCACATTCACCAGGCCTGCCCTCTGCAGCCCCTGTCACTCCAGCCTGTCGTTCAGCATCTGACTCCACACCTGCTACTTCTCTGCCGACTACTCTCCCACCATGACTTATCACCACCACCAGCTTACTCTTTCAGGGGGCTTTCCCCAGTCTGACCGCTCTGGCTCCTCTCTGCCTGCCTGCCATTCTCACACCTAACACCTCTCTCTGGGCCACTCCAAACCTCTTTTCTCTTTCATACGCTCTTTTTGTTCTTCATGTTTCTTCTTGTGTGGGTCTTTCTCTCAGACCCCACCCACCAGGACGTTATGGTACCCAATGCAGTTTTCAACTATGAGGGCCCTGGCTGCCCATCCAGTGATCACCCACTAACAACATAATGAAAATATCCAGGTTTGGGATTCAGATATCTGGGTTCCAGGTCTAGCTTTGCTACTAAGTAACATTAAGGATCATTTTAGTTTCTGATTCATAGTTTCCTTCTCTTAAAAGGACAGAATGAACTAAATGATGTTATAGGATATCAGCAGTTCTAAGACTCTGTAGGCTGCCATGTTATATAACAAAGTCTTTTTAGATATAACTCAAAATTGTTCTGAAATTATAACTACATAATTTAGAGTCATCAGTGGGGGTCTAATACCAAATTAACTAGAACATCAGTTTCTGGAGCAACTTTACTATTGATTTAATATGTTGTAGGTGTGAGAAACTTATGCTATTGGTATGAATATATGCTACAAGGAGTGTTAGTGGGCAGAATGAGGGGCACCCCAGGATTCTAAATACGCTTGCTCTAAATGCATCTGCCATCTGCATACTCATATTATATACAAGTTCAATAGATAAGAATGTTAATAAAATTGGTGTATAACAGAGAAAAGAGACACAATATAGTTAACTACTTTCTAATTAAACACCCAGAGTCACCCATTCCCTTGTTGGTAAATGCCCAGCCAAACAGGGTTGACCCTAAGTAGGTCCACTGAGGCCCAAAACCTTGCAAGAAGTCTAAGTCACCTTCTGGTGGGGATGCATAAAAAAGGAACAGAAGGGACCAAGCAAGTCTGAAAAAAGAACCAAACAAATTACAGGTCAATATAAAGTCTGCCATTGTCATCCTCCTCACTGGTCTCTCACCCATGTTTCAAGTGTCTCCTCCTATGTCCCTCCAACTCCCTAGCACAAGTTCAAAGCTGAGTAGCAAGAGTGTGGTTGCTTCTTCACATGTCTTTGTTCAGAATGTCTCCTCTAGAAGTTTTCCCTTTGTCTTCTTCCTTTACAACCTTCTCTCCCAAGTCTTTTTTAGTTTTCCTTTGTTGCTCAGTCCTACCTTAGGTAGGCCAGGAAACCTGGAACCTCCCCTTTCATTGGGAATAGCACTGTTACAGGAATATAAAATAGTCAACAAAAATTTGGAGATGGCATGGAGTCTCATTTCTGTTGAAAATTTTGTCTAAAGGAAATATAATGTGATCCATATATGTAATATGAATTTTCTTGTAGTTACATTAAAAAAATAAAAAGAGGTTTTTTTTTTTTTTTTTCAATTTTCCTTGGATGCTACAGCAACAATAAAAGAAAATATTTGTTGTTTTGTGCATGTGTTGCCAGTTCCTTTAGAACATGTTCTATTTAGCTCGGTATGTTCAAAATATTATTGCTTTAACATGCGATCAATATAAAAACTTTCAATGAGTTTTTTCTTTAACAGAATGCTACTTTAAACTGAATTTTAGAATTCTGGTATATATTTTAGATTTACAACAAACCTCAATTTGAATTAACCACATTTCAATTGTCCCATCATGACACATGGCTAGTGGTTATTGGCTGAATAGAGCATACAATTCTGTATAAATTTATTTCAAACATAAACTCTTAAAAAACTATATCACAAAAAATACATGGGGAAAAGCCCACCTTATCTTTGTGCTCAACTGAATTTCAATTAATCTTTTGAGAAGATTGTGTTTGCCTAGGTTTTGACAGTGTGACCAGTTTCACCCAGCATAAACTGCAGGATGTCAATCATGTTTTAGAAAATGTAGGTGTGTGATGAATCCCAATTATCCAGTCTCTCTGACAGGGGTCGTGATGGCTTTGCCTGGAATTTCAAAAATGGACTCAACTTGAAGTGACATATTTCACTGTGCTCATTGTAAAACTGATGCCTTATCAGAAAACCTATTTTTCTATTGCCACTAGAATATTGACCACTGCAAGCAGACTTATAAAGATTTCATATATACTACAGTTTTCCCACAAACCCCAATGCAGTTAGTCCAAACTTGTGCTCTATTAGAAATAATTGCAAAACATTGAACTAAGTATTTGAATAGATGTTACATAATTTGCTTTTTGAGCTAAAATATTTAAACACAATTCCTTCCACTTTCCTTTTGCCCTATATTTTCATTAGGATGTGCGCATGTGTGGGGGAGGGGTGGGTTGGTAGTTGTGAAGGGCACAGGAAAAACCCTCATTAGAAAGAACTAGAATTGGATTTGAGTTAGAACCTTCCTGCATAAGGTTCATGTTGAAACCGATTCTTTCAAAAAATGTCTTCTAAGTGGAGAAAATTCACAGTCTTTTTCCAAATTTTGAAAGTATATTTGAGTCATAACTTAGCCTCATGTCAAGACCTTTTTAGAGTTTTAAACTTGAGAGAGGCCTTTGAGATGAGTTAGTCTTCACTTGGTAACCATTTACAATGACTGGTAAATGCAATGTATCCAGGCAGCGAGAATACAGAATTGTCACCCTTGACTCCTGATCCAGTGCTAATTTTAAGACCTCAAATTCTTCATGTTCTTCATCTGCAGAGATTGTGGAGCTTTAAGGAACTTGAACATGCCAAAGAAATAAACTATCAGAGTTGTCATGGACCTTTAGATTTCTTCTAGTCCAGCAATTCCTCAACTTACTGGTGCACTGAAAGTTGCTCTGGAGTCATCTATGGCATTGGTCATAAATATACATTTCTGCATCCTCACCCTCATGTCTGGGTCTACCAGAGGAGGCCTTGGGTCTATCACATTATTAAAGTCCTTAGGTGATATTCTGTCCAGTCAGGTTGAAGATCCCATCTTGTGGAATGTGGAAGCAGGTAGAGACATGGAGCTTTAGATAAGAGGAACACCTCCTATCTCGCTAGCCCCCTCTGACACACTAGAGGGTGGGCAATAGCACATCCCTCACCTGTAACCCAGCTTCTTAACCTCACTGGAATGTCCAAGAGACATATGACCCATTAGTGATGAATGTTGCCCCCAAAGGTAAATTCTCCAGTTATCCTGCATCCCCACATTCTCCCTGCTGCATGTCACATACACTTTGCTACTTCCTCATTACATCATTGTAACATTTTCTTGTTAGGGTATATTAGTGGTTTCTCAGTTTCATTAAAGTTGGACCTGGACATGCTTACCAGGATCCCTCTTCTGTGGGCTAGCCTCACAGATCGCTATCCATCTCTTCCATCTCAATTTCTTCTTCATTCCACATGTAACTCCTAACACCATCTTGTGTTCAATGCAGATGTCAGTCCTAGAATATCAGCCCTCTTGTGCTTTTCCCTCAATGACCCTATTTCCACTAAAAATATTCCACACTATACACTGAGCTATTTATTAAAAAGAATACATTTTAAACATTTTCAACAATGGAGAATTTTTAAAACTAATTTCTTGAATTAAAACTAACCAATACTTTTTAGCCTACTTATTCTATTTCATTAAGCTTTAATTTCAAACTTTGTATTAATATGGTTCAAACTCTTGCAAGTGAGTTCTCCTAAACTAATCTTGGTTTTAAGGTACTTGGGGTTTAAGATCATATAAGGAGATACCCATATATTTTTCTGTGGCAACTGGAATCATTTAGGTAGGTCTATGTAAATTTTATGCAAATTTAACATTTTATACTCCCAAACTTATGACGACCATAACTATTTTATTCACCAAAAGATAGCCTTCAGCAGATCTTCCTGAGGACTGATGATCTATGCAGCCTCCTTCTGCCTGGATTTTTGTGACATTTTTCATCCTACTTGCACTCTCAAAGATTTGAAATACTTGAATATTGGGCTGAAATAAGATGCTGAATTTTCTTCAACTAGGCTAAACTAGCTACCACAAGTATTTGGAGGCTTTTCCTTGGAGTGCTTTCTTTTCCCCCCACCCCCACCCCCTTTAGTTTCCCAGTGTAAGTCATATTGATTCATTTATGTCACAAGGAACAGTTGTTTAGATTTTAATTTTACTGAGTAGAAAGACACACCCTCATATGTATGGAAAGTCATACTAATTTCTTTTTTAGATTTAAGAGTGACTTTGCCAACAGATAAATTTAGAATAAGTTCCTGACAGTGCAACTCGAGAGAAAATTTTAAGGAGTGATGATTTCATTAATTTTCAGGGCTTTATAGCCAGCTGGCAATGGCTTTTGTAAGCCATGTGATTTACTGCCTTTGAAATTACTTTATTTTCTTAACTTAACCTGTATGAGATAAAATGACACAAGAGCAGTATCAGTGAGATAAAATTGGTCTCTTTGTATAACCTTGAAGTTTCTTAAATTACTTAAATAATGTTACCCTGAGTATTTAACTGTTGCAATTTTGCTCCATGAAAAAGAAATTGGTATTAGGGACATTTGTATATCCTCATTAGTTTTATCAACAAATAACATAAAAAGTAGCCATATATGCGTAAGGAAGGAAAAATCTTCTAGCCATTAGGTGGGTTTTTTGTTCAAATCCTCAGTACCTAGTTATCCACATTTAGGAGGTGAAAAGAACACCAAGCATAAAGCTTGAGAGTCGGGGTTCAGTGATGGTTTTGTGACTTATATGAGTTTAGATAAGTAATGGCACTTCTTAGTGTCTCAGTCGCATCATCTACAAAATAAGGATACTAATACAATTGTTGACTTCTTCACATGATATTTTATGACAGAGGAAAAAGTTTATTCTTCAGATTTTTAAGTATTTTGTCTCATGGAGAGGAAAGAAATCCAAGTGTGTGGTGGTTAGACTGTGGAATGTACACACACACTACATAGTCTGCATGGAGGGTCCTGAATTAGGACAATGATGTCTGAACAGTAAGTGGGAAGGAGAACGCAATGCAGGGAAATGGGAGTACAGGAAAAATAGTGTCCCAAATATATCACTTCTGGGACAGAGCACTTTAGGGAGAATTTTTGATGAGTAAAAAGAAGGAATGGATGGATGTCTGGATAGATGGATGGACTAGGTCAATCCCTGTACCTTTTCAGGAAAATCATTAGTCTTTGTCTTCTTTGGGGTATCTGCTCAGTGGTAGAGAGTGATTCAGAGTGACTCAGAATATTTTTAGTTTTAGCATGCAATTTTGGGTCAGTTTTAAACTTTGTACAGATGCCAAGTATTTCTATTTCCTAATTATAGCCAATGCTGGATAAGCTGCCTATATCAGGAGGAGCCCTGTTTCACCACTTTATTTAAATTGTACTGAAATATTGATCCCAGGGCTGCTACTTTGGATTCCAATTCTGTCTTCAGTCACAGGGCACTTCCCTCCCCTTGACTTATGGCACTAGTTCTCTGAACAAATTCAATGCCTAGATAAGGGGGAAGAGCTACATTCTGTGTGTCAACCCCTCATTGTCAGTATTTAAAGCCCCCATGAAATATTACAGGCCATGCTAAACTTAGGAAGTAACTTTGATTTTTTTCCAATTTACTTAGCTACAGGCCATGACTGAGTCAGGCATCTGAAGGCGGGGGGACAACTCAAAATTTGCAACGTATCAGGATCTTACTGTAGGATCAAATGGATCCACAAAATGCCCATTTTATTCCATTGCACATGAAATAGAGCATTCAATTTATGTTCTGGGTTTTTTAATTTAGTGACTATATTTCTCTGTTTTTGTAGCAAAATAGAATCATCATTAAAAACCTACCTTCTACTTTTTCAGTGATGTGAAGGCTGAATCTCTCATCCCAGATGTTTATCATTTTTTCCTTTAACATTACCCACTTCTTCCTTTCTTTTTATATGATTCATTCATCAAAACATTAATTACTGCTCTGTGTCAGGCATTTGGGTAGGTGCTAGTGATAGTGAGATCAAGAATGTTATGAGCTATGCTTTGTGGCCCATAGGACCCTGATCAGCAAGTATTTAAAGAAACAATGAAGTATCAAGGAGGGGGATGAGAAAGAAACTGTGGCAACTACTCAAGAAATGAGTAGGTGAAATAAGAAGTGAAATTTGAAGTGAAAATACCACTTTAAATACGAAAATATCTGTCTGGCAGCCTGATCCACCAACCTTACCAACTTGTAGCTTTGGAGCAACTGTATTGCTCTCGTGGAATTGATTATGAGTTAAAGTGTCTTTCTTGTGTTTGTCTCAGCGCCATGTTGAGACTTCTAAGTGAAAATCTAACAGTCTGACACACACCCTTGTGAGTACGGGGAAAAAAAACAGGTCATCTCTACCCCCACACACACCTTGGCCTTCACAATGGAGGCTTTTGTCCACCAGAGACAGATAATACATTCTGGGAATTGAAAGCAAAGTTACTTGGTCAATTTTTAAATCTTCAGGTAAAATGGAGAAATATTGACCCTTGTGCCCTCAAGCAGATAGCTGCAAAATGTGGCAGCACAAACTATAGAGCCTCATCGTATATCTGGAAATCTGAGTAAAACAGAATCTTAAAACCATGTCAAGGTTCACTGAGGTAACTTAAAGCAGGACAAATGGCTCTAAAAGGAACAAACAAACAAAAGAGTTTCGTTTATATTACCACTGTGGAAAGGAGTTTAGTCTATGTCTAGGTAAGATTGTAACTAGTCATTACTCCATTAATATTAATGAGGAAAGGAGGGAGGGACTTGTGTACTAGAGTATAAAAACTAAATGAAGCTGTACTTCCTTATGCTGGCCTGTGGACCTGTGCTCGCCTTATAGGGTGTAAAATCTCACTGTTTCTTGTACTCAAAGTCTCCGACCATTCTTGAGGTTCTGGACAGGTGATGTAACTTCTCACAAAACCAGTCCCAGAAGTTTGGCCCTAAATGGTCTAATCTCAGACCACTTTCCTGATTTATCCTTTAAAACTCCTCCATGCCCTCACTGGACAGTGCACACATGGGGACAACCCTCTAGTCCCAGACCTGGGTCATAATTCCACATCTTGAACAAATGCCCTTTGGGTTATATTGTGGTCTGTTTCGCTTGTGTCGATACTCTAAATTCTCTACCACAAGAAAAAGCTGACATCCTGGAGAGACAAAGGGCAAGTCACCATCCCCTCAGCACTAGGTCTCCTCAACTCCTTCTCTATCTTTTAATGTAGCTCCTGATCACCTCACTGTCTTAGTGGAAGACTTCAAACCATTGAGACTGCCTATGCCATGCAAGATTTTGCTTTATTATTTTGTGATGTGCTTGTATTGTTTTGCAATACCTCAGTAGTGGCATATATTCTGTTTCCTATTATAGATGTATAATGTCATGGAATAATAATTTATTCTTTCAGTTGTTCATTAGTTCAATCTAGTTCTCTCCACATGAAGACATTTAAAAAACCCCTATTCTAATAACACTTTCTGTAGGGCATCTTTAATTTTCCAGATTAGTTGTTCACTAATCAGTATCCCAAGAGTGTAAGTGCTCTGAATGGTACCCTCTTAACCTTTAAAAATTCAGATGACTTGCTGAATTTTCTAATGTAGCTCCTACAAACATCTAACAAAAAAGCTCATAAAAGTGAGATGTCATTCTATCCCTAAATTCAGCGACAGACTTTTGAACCACCTTCTTTTTCACCAAATAACTAAGTTTATAATTTCCTAACAAAGTAATAAGTTCTCAATTACCATACAACCAAGAATTTAAAGGAAGTGATTAAATAAAATGACCCTTTGTCTAATCCCTATTATATGCCTTTAAGCATCAAATTGGGCAAATCTTGTTTATAAATTCTCACTTTTCCCCTTTCCTTTTAGAGAAAATATAAGTTCCGGGTAACTTGTAAAGTAGCAGACCAAAGAGAATTCTAATCTTTTCATTTTTGGCCTGATTTTCTCCCTACATTGCCAGATTAGGCATAGGGGTCTCATGCACACACTGAAACAGAATTTAACCCAGATAGAAAACGGGACATTAGAAAACAAGAAAAGAAAAATTTAAAAGAATGAAGTAATCTCTCCTTTGATAAACTGCATATAAAGAAGGGTGTGGTTTACAAGTGAGTCACTATTTCATTGCCTACTCCTTTTGTGGCAAAAACAACAATGCTGGGGAATAGATGTTATTCAAGAGGCATTTTTGTAACCATTAGCCACTGAAACAATAGCCAGGCAGCACTGTGTTGTTTTGGAAAGAGTTCAAAGAGGAGGAGTCATTTTGTCCTCTTTAAAATTTAGTGTCTTTCTCCCCCTGTATCATCTGGAAGAGGTTGCTTTTTTTAAGGAAAATAAGTGTTTTGCACTAGTAGGTAGTGAGTGAATTCTTCTTGCCAGCAGGAAGAAAAGCAATTTTTGAATGTCAAAAATAGCTCCTTTGTGTGAAAATATCACGTAGCCAAAGACATTCTACAGAAGAAAGGAAAGATTCATGTTCTGAATTAATATTTCTAAAATATACAGGCAGAGGAATGTTTGCAATAGAGCAGGAAGAAATTGACCTAAATCGACTGAGAAGAGACAAGTAATCTTATCCACAGTCAAAGCAGCCTAAAGTGTGAATGTTTATCCTGCTTGCAATGCTCCTGGCTTTTGTGTGGCCTCAGAATGATAATTTGTTCCTCAAGGTCATATCTCTAAGAGACATTTATTTCTAGTTACTCTTTAATTCTAGACATTTCTTCTCTCCTTTACCTTCTACTATTGTTTATGCAATTTTGTCTACCAGGTGCAGCATGAGCCACCCTGGTTATTGCAGATGGCCCTAGAACCTGGAGCAGAGATAATCACATATTTGACTTTGTCTTTAATTCACATGATACTTTGAGGACTCACACATTCTTTGTAGTCTCTTTCCCCATTATTTACAGGTAGCAAACCATCTGTCAGTTACAGCTCTAATCTCCCTTAAGTTTTTAAAAATATCGCTTTTAAAAATTTTATATATAAATGTCACATCTTTGTAATCCCAGGGATTCACCCCCCTACTCTCCCTGACTGTCACCCCTCCTCTCCTCCCCCCCACACCAAATTGTGTGTTTCAGTTTGGTAGTTAGCTTGTTTTGACTTTTCCTCATGACTTTTGTTTATTTTTTTTCTATATCCCATATATTATTGAAACCATTTGGTTTCTGTCTTTTTCTTTTTCACTTGTTTCTGCTAGTATTATTTCTTCTAAGTACATCATAAAATCATCAAATTTGTCATTTTTAATGGATGAGTAATATTCCATTGTGTATATATATATCACATTTTTTTCAATCAGTCATCTGTTTGGGGGCATTTAGGTTGCTTTCAAGTCCTTGCAATTATAAATAGTGCTGTAGTAAACATCCGAGCACAGGTGTCCCTTTGTACCCATACTAAGGTCTCTTTTGGGTAGATTCCCAAGAGAGAAATTGCTGGGTCAAATGGTAGTTCCAATTTCATTAATTTCAGGGACCTCCACACAGCTTTCAATAGTGGCTATGAATCCAGGACCCTGATATGGGCAGTATTGAAATTTAGGCATTGATGCTCTTAGTTTTGTCTGAAAAGCACAGAAGATGGCGTAAACAGGAAATTAGAGAGAAGGGGAGGAGGGAGGAGGGTAGGTGAGGGAAGAGGAGGGTAGGTGAGGAGGGAAAGGCAGGGGAGGGTGGGGGAGGGGAAGGGAGGGGAGGAGAGGAGGGGAGGGGAGTGGAGACAAGAGAGGGAGGAGCAGACACTGGAGACAGAGAACTTTTGGGGAGAGAAGCAAATAGCAGATGGGTAAAGAGTAACCCGAGTGACTAGGCTGGGCAAAAGTCCCCTGGAAGAGTGAGCGGGAGGGAACAAGGAGCCATGGTGTAGGGCAGAAGAGTGGCCAGTGTGGAGAGTATGGCATTGCAGCAAGGAGATACGGAAAGCTGGTAACCTAGAGATGGCCAGCAATTTGGAAAGCTGATTTGTGTATCAGCAATTGTGGAAGAAGTCTGAGGAGACTTGGAGAAGTGGAGCAGCATGGAACACTTGAGAGAAAAGAAGACACCAGAGTAAGGACTGGACTTTGCGAAAGTCCCTACCTCTGAGGTTTGGAGGGGCACCATCTTGGACTGTGTCTTTGGGAACTTTGGGACTGAGAATGGTGACTGGGGTGAGATAACTGCCAGTTGTGGCTTTAAGGACTTTTCGTTTTCCCTGTTGAACTCCCTTGTTAATAAATCCTTTGTTAAACTTCATTTTGAGTGACAACTGCCACAGGTGGGTGGTACGGACCTCTGGCTTGTAAGTTGGAGGCTTTTGCTGCCCCTTTTCTTTTGACCCAATTTCAGTTGGACCAGTTTACATTCCTACCAGCAGTGTAAGAGTGTTCCTTTCTCTCCACATCCAGGCCAGCACTTGTTTGTGCCTGTTCTGTGGATATGGGCCATTCTTATTGGTGTAAGGTGGCATCTTATTGTGGTTTTGATTTGAAATTCTCTTATTGCTAGTGACGTTGAGTAATTTTTCTTGTGCCTGTTGGCCATTTGTATTTCCTCCTTGGAGAAGTATCCTTTTAGTTCTTCTCCCCATTTTTTGATTGGGTTTCTTGTTTTACTTTTGTTTAGTTGTGTGAGTTCCTTGAGGATCTTTTTTATTAAACCTTTATCACTCTTGCGGAGGGCAAATTTTTTTTCCCATTCGGTTGGGCTTCTTTTAGTTTTTTTTCTGGTCTCTTTTGCTGTACAGAAGCTTTTTACTTTGATGTATTCCCAGAAGTTTATATTTTCCTCCTTTTTTTTTTTTTTGCCATTTGCACATGTATCCAGAAAGGGATTTCTGAATTGTAGTTCATGGAGGTTTTTGCCCAAGTTTTTCTCTATGTATGTTATGATTTCAGGTCTGACATCTTAAGTCTTTTATCCATTTTGAATTGTAAATATCAATTTTAAATGAGGTTTATTTCATCCTTTAGTTCTTGTTCCATGAGTCTAGGACCCATATCATCCAGATGGAGACTGAAGCAGGTCAAGTTCTCTCCTTTCAGTTTTACTGTGGTTACCACTATGGTTTCCATGCTTTTATCTGGACTGATTTTAATAGACATTTTGACACTGAACATTTGTTGGTCCTTTATAATACATGTTTTATTTTTAAATTATTACTATAGGTTTTGGTTATAATCAATCTTCCTAAAATAAAGGCTTAATGCCTAGAAAAATACGAATTTTTGCCTGTCTGGTTCGTTTTTGTATTCCCAGCACTTAGAACAGGACTTGACATTCATTTGATAGATGAACTAGATGAACTTATCTTTAAAAATTACATCACTAAATGAGTTATTGTGATGACTTTTTAATGTGTCAACTTGGCTAGGTGGAACTATTCTCCTTGAAATCCTCTCTTCTGTATGATTTTGAATAGGATGCTAGAATATCCCATGATACTCTGATGATGGAATATCCTGCCAGATTTGGAGGTGGAGCTGAAGCAGGATCTCTGTACCTATGTGCTTATCTGTTGGCTGACCTCTTGGTGTGAAGTAGCTTCCAGATCTGGAACTATTCTAACATCTTAGGGATTTTAGTTTAGTTCTTCTGACTTCTGGACCAGGTATATATTTTAGTATATATATATATCCTGAATGCTGAGTAAACTCTAATCTCTATTGATATAGATTTTGACAATTGGAAGTTGGGAGCTACACAATAACAGAACCTAAAATGTATTGACTTTGGAAGAAGGAAGTGTTAGAAAGTTAGAAAGTTAGAAAGACTATGAAAATGGTGAAGAGGGTGTTGGTGAAAGTTTCGAGTTCCTTGAACATACTGTTTTTAGAATTTTATATCATGTGGACTAGGGGAAAATCTAATTGGGAAATGGAGTAAAGGGCAAAAATTTAGCATTACTCTCCCCTGATAGAGTATGGAAAGTAGAAAATGTGCATAATTAACTGGGGAATCTAGCTACAGAGATTTTTAAGTGAAATACTTGGGTGTTACCTGTTTTCTTCTTACTATTTGAAGTACAGTGTAAAATGAGAGAAAGAAATTCAGGAAAGAACAGTAAATAAAAGAACCCATAACTTGATTGTTTGAAAACTTTCAGATTTTTCAATGGTCAAGTATGTGAAAGTTTAAGAACAATTTGTCTCTGAGGAAAGATCACTATTAGGAAAATATTATGTAAAGGCAGTCTCTCAGTCACCTCAGCAGAAATCCAAGATATGGAGGCATTCATCCAGAAGAGGTATGTTGGTATGGCTTTTGGCTATTGGATTTAATCCCAAGAAGTTTCTAGGTGACTCAATATTTTCCCAAGAGATTTAAGCAGAAACATCATTGACTTAGTTTAAAGTGGTAGAAATAATATAGAGTGAGGAGAAACTGGCTTTTGAATCCCCAGAATTTTAATGCTTTCTACCTTTTGTGAAGATGTGAAGATGATTCAGAGGGTGGAACCAGGAGCCTAAAAGACAGTGGAAAGAAACAAAGAACTATTTTATATAAACCATAATCCAGAATATTACTCTATTTTGGTCACAGATCTATGAATTTCAAAGAACTAAGTTTAAGAGATTATGTTGAAGAAGCTCATTCACATTTGGAAATGACTTAGTGAGAGCCTCAGCTTTGAGTTGAGGTTATAGTGACATGGAAATTTGGAGATCTTTGGGGGTCATGAGTTTATGACTCATTTAAAAGGAATATGAATAAGTAAGGGTTGGAAGATGGACTGTAGGTTGTCTTTAAACTGGCCCCAAATAATCCCTGTCTCCTGGGATTCACACTCCAGTGAATCCCTTCTTGTTTTCTGTGGTTTGTTTATTACTTTATTTCCAGCAAGTTGAATGCAGCAGACGTGGTAGGATAGCAGTTATTTTATTAGGCTATCAAAGACTGTGGTTCCCATCTGGGAGCCTCTCTCAGTCTCTTTTGAATGGCATACTCTGGGGGAATCCAGCTGTCATGTCATGAGACAGCACTGTGTCAAATTCCATGGGAGTCAGCATGAGCATGGACCTTCTGAGGGCAGCCAACAGCCATGTGAATATGCTGGAAAGCAACTTTTCCTCAGCGAAGGCTTGAGATGACTGCAGTCTTGGCCTTGATTGTAGCTCAAGAAAGAATCAAGCCACAATGAGCAGGTAAATACTCCTGGATTCCTGATTTACAAAAGCTGTTGGATAATAAATGCTTTGCAGTTTTTAACTTCTGAGGACGCAGATAACTTATGAAAGAATGTTTAAAATGTGCATTTATATTCTAGATGATAGATCATACTATAATGTTCTAATGGGTATTATGTAATTTATGAAGATGTGGTTCCAATCTGTTTTAATAAGATGACATTTCAACGAATCCCTACGATACCATTTGAAGAGCGCCAACCTTGTTTGGTTTCCACTGCCTTTCGGGGGTCTTACTTAAGCTTTTGGTTAATCCTTTTAATTGTAAAATGATAGCTAAAAGACCATGAGGGCATGGTATCCCATGTGTCCTTGAAATTCTTCCAGGTTAGAATCTCACTGGTAAGGTGGATTATACAGTACATAGCAATAGTTTATCTTTATGGTGTGATTTCTTTGTACCAGGAACTGTGACACTTGCTTTATGTAATCACTGTAGATAATTCTTCCACCAACTGTTTAAAGTAGTAATTTTTTCTACTTTAAAGAGACTTACCCAATATCACACATTAATTAGAGGTAGATCTGAAATTTAAGCCCAGATGTACCCACATGCAAGTCCTGAGCTCTTTGCATTAAAATGTTAATAAATTACAATGGATGGAAATTCATCATGGACCAAATTTTATAAAAAAGCACCAGGGAGAAATCCTTCCTCTGATCATGAGTACAGCCTGAGAAGAATTTTGAATCCAAACCAGCCTCTTGGTTCAAACTGAGGGGTGTCTTTAAAGAGAGGTAGGTGACTGTCCAAGCTGAAATGAATTCTGTCCTCAGGTTGCAGTCAATGCCCCTATAAAAACTTTGACTCATCTTAAATGCAGTTCAGAATGTAGGAAATATTTTACCTGACCAGTTCTATCAATTCTCAGATTCAGGAAACCATGATCTTAAGGACTTAATCTCAGATTTTTTCAGATACATTTGGTTAAATAGAACAAAAACTTCCTACCTGTGCCTGTAACCAAAGCTCCTACTCCTGTGACACTCACTCATGGGAAGGCAGTTAGCATTCACGGTGAGCTGTGCCAGGCCTTACACACCCAGGGTCATTCTGTAAATAACATGGTACTCTTGTGAATTACTTTATAAGAGAGTAGAAATAAAAACATAATGAACTCTTTGATATTAAGAAATGTTTTTTTAGAAAGCAAATCTATTTTTCAAGAAGTTGGCATTAGTTCAATTTTTAAAGTTGAACTTTTAAGATTAAATATTTATTTTTATTTGCTTTTTCCTCTTACTAATTTTCCAACTGTCTTTATCTTCAAATTGGATCCCTTTGATCTCTCATTTTTGTGTCAGCTTAATTAAAAAAATAATTGTTGGAAAATGAAATCCATGTTTCTGGATGAACTTTCTCATTCAGATTATGCATTCAGATGCAGGTTGATGATCAGGTCAAAGTTTATCTTATCATGCCAGAGTTTTTAGGTCATTTCTAGTTTTTTCTAATACTTGAAAAGAAAAATAATTGGTAAACAACAGAAAAACTTTTTCCCTTCCTCTCTTGGCTGCTCAGCTACAATTGTCAATTCTATGTTAATTCTTTATCTAATATGCACAAGATACAATGAAATTGTGGTTGTTTATGGAGTTAGCAATAGTTAAATGGAATTATAGAGAGTGACTCAACCCAACATGTATTTTGTAGAATTTGTTGATTACACACAGCTTTTTGTGAGACACAAAAACCTCTGGAAGGATTAGTTTACTAGATTGAATTACCATTTTGAAAGATTTGTGATAAAATGATTCAGAAAGAAAAGTCCCTGTAAATATTCTTTAATTTTTGCACACAACGGAGTTGTTGAAACCAGAGTCCAGGAATACTTTGCATAGACTATTTATACACATATACAGTTTGATAATCCAACCTTCTCTCAGTTGTGTTAGTATCCTATCTAGATGTTCTCATCAGAATAATTTTCCAAAAAGCATGAGACATAGACCTGGGAAACACTGCTTAGAACCTTTATTTTAGTTTATTAATAATTTAATAATTATTTCAATTATTAAAACTAATTTATTGCAGTTATATTAAGGTGAATTAACTTGCTTAAAATCCAAGTACATAATGTAGCTTTTCCTCAGTAAACCTGTGTAAAATATAGTTTATTTTTTAATTTTACACTTAAAAAGTGTAAAAAAAAAGTGACCTAAGTTTTATGTTATAAACAACATTTACTTTGGTAACTCTTCTGATAAATTTAAGTATTCTTCTTTTTTCAAAGTGGAATTTTATGCATTTCTAGTAAGTGAGTTAGCTACACTGACATGTTCCCCTGAAATTAATTATGTTTACCATATATCTGATGTACCGGCTAGAACTTTTTGGGGCATTCCCTTTTATTTTATTAGATTTCTGTCTCTACTTTATTAGATTTCAATCATATTGTATTAACATCGGAAAGTAGCTGAAAAAAATTTCGTGCAATTGATTTTTTTAATCAGAATTAGTCCAGAAAGTTGAGTAATTTTGCTCAGTAAACTGATGACAGATCACTGTGACTGAAGAATAAAATGTAACTTAAATATGACCTTCTCTGTGGAAATAATCTACATCAAGCAAAAACCTGACTTTGAAAAGTCACTTTGCAAAGTGGTCCAATAAGGCCAGCTTTCCGTTAAGACATATTTCCATCAAGACATGTCATAGAGGAGAGAGTGAAAGAATGAATCTGTTCTACTCCTGCTTAGGTAAGCCTTGGTGAGGCCGTATCCCCACATTCTAGCACTTCTGTGGCACTATAAATAGTGATGAGAAGATGAGAGAGGTTAGCTCTGAGTATCAGATGTTCTGTGACAGGGAAAATTCAGAGCATGCACTTGTGTGAATATGACAGCATGTTTATATGACTGTGATGAGGGTGGTGGTGGAGAAGATAGCTGTGATATTCCTGAAAACAATTTGTTCCCATGTCATTCCTGTAAAAGTCATCTCCCTTAAATCAGGCAGGCATAATGAATGGTGTGATACCCAGTGCCTGCACAGTTATAAATACATGGCCTTTCATCCCAGAGATGGCCCATTACCACTCACTAAAACAGTCTGTCACAGTGCTGCTCTGGGACCATTCATTTTTCATGACCCTCTTGGCGACATGACTGGGATTTCCTGAAACCACGCTCAGGTCCCTGACCAGTAAGTTCTCTGCCTTAATGCCCTTTGGTTCCTTTCTTCCAAAGGTTATCATAGTTTGATTTTATTTGTGAGTTGAGTGTATTCCCCAGAAAACAAAGAAAAAAATGGACTTGCCAAAAGCATGGATCTACTAGAAACACAGCTCATCCACACAAAGAAGATAATTAAAATTTAATCACTTGGTATCAAGCCTGTTTTAGTTTTACAGTTCAATGCATAGGAAGAAAGAAATTTTAAGAAATTTAATGTAAGAAATTATCTCAATATTTTCAAGAATCAAATACCACATTCTGAAAAGTAAACTTTACTAATATTGTAGTTGCAGCAAAGTCAGGACTTCTGATTTTCTGGCTGCTTCAAATAACAGTTGTCACTTTGATAGTATTGACACCTATCTCCTTTCACAATCTAGTGCTTGTCCAGAACTTTGTAACCTATCCCATCTGTTTTTTGGAATCACTGTCATAAGGAAGACTGGAAGAGTGAGGAAAGGCCTGATTGATCACAAGGTCCTATCAAATGTCAAAGCTGGCCCTGGCTGACCTCCCATCTATTCAGAGCTGCTTTGATTTAATCTCTAAACTGGCTGCTTCTCCAGGCTGTGAGTTCTATCTGCAACCCATGTGTCAGCATTGAGATATGACCTGTTTCATGCTCCATTCATCTCATTTGAAGGACGGAAATTAAACTGAAGGGTCAAAGAGGGGAACTGCTCAAAATATACACACATTAACTGAAGCTTTGTGTGGGTGCATTATAGGAGTTTGAACAACCATTAAAAATTATATTAAAATGAAATTGATCTTTACTACACTGAAATGGCTTAGAACTTTTCCTCATTTCACTGCCCCCTTCATCTATTCTTTTTTCCTTCCTCAATTTTTAGTAATCATATGGACCTGATCTCAGTAATATTGAAAGTGAGAGAAAATTTTATAAGTTTTCAGTTTCTTTACAAAGGTGTTCTTTAGAAACTTCACTCATTGATGGCAATTGGCATAGTAAATGTTTGAAAAACGAGAGAAAAACCTGGTCTCTGGACTAATAGGAATATATCCTATTAATGTAGCTTTAATGAATAATTTGTTTTACCTTTCAAGGTTTTAAAAAATTCAATTAAAACTCAAACTTTGAGGTGGGCACTATAATTATCAGGATGCATTGATAAATCTATGTCTTTATTTCAATTTTTAATTTCTGAAGTTCCCTTTCTCTTTTCAGTGACTCCTCTTCTAATATTAATCTATGTTTGTAAGTAATTGAAACCTTGATTTCAACCTTGACTGCTCGTTACAGTATGCTCAAAGGTAAATTCTATTTCATTTTCTCAGGTGTCCCAAAACTATGAGAATAAGGTATTTCTGTGTTTATGTCAGTTTAGCAATTCAGTTGTATTTATTTCTATATATTCTGTTATGCTTTTATATATTATTTGACATGAACTATCAGGTACAGAAAATTAAAAGAATTTAAAAAGTATATTTTACATTTTGTTGTAATAATAGCATATATTCAATACTGAGAAAATAATCAACAAAGCCAGGTGAGAAGTGAGAATGATAGAGACACACATAGGGAGAAGAGGAAACAGCAAAAGTACCACTGACAAGAGCAACTGACATTAATTCTTCAGTGTTTTTTTATCTTTTTGTATTTGTAAACATTTATTTCCCCTACATGAATCACAGCATTCTTCTTTGGGAGAGAACTCCATTTTTAATTTTGAGTATATTCTTTTATGTAAACATAATATCACGTTGTATGAAATTGTTATTATTATTATTATTATTATTATTATTATTATTTGCTAATGCTGTTTGGCAGCCCTTTATGTATTCTATATGGTCCCTGTCTTTGTCACTAGTAGCTTTTTTGGCTAACAATGAAATTTATTAAATAATAGACTAGCAGTTCCTGCTTCTTTCTATCTGTTATTATCTGGAAATACCTTGTTCTAGCCCTTTACTTTCATCTTTTTGTGCTTCAGTATGCAAAATATAAATGGGTATGCTTCTTATCCAACTTGTATTCTGTATCATCTGACTGACAATTTAAGATGACTCTCATCTGTGGTGATTGTTGATTCATGGATGAAACTATTTCCTACCATTTTGTCTTGTGACTTTTTTCCTCTTTGGTATTTTATGGTTCTGTTATTTCTGTTTCCATGTATTTCTACCTATTCATGTAGATGGCATTTTCTGTTGGCTTTCTCAGCTTCTTCATTTTTTTTTTTTTCTAAATGTCTGTGTTCCAGATCTTTCATTTTGTGATTTCCCATGAGGGTTGTATAAAACCTTGTATATTTAAAATAGCTATTCAGGGGTATCATCAGCTCATTGTCATTTGGCTACACAGATTCTGTCCTTCCTCTCTTTTAATGTTTCATTTTTATCTTATATTTCATAACATATCTGATTATGTAGTATTTATCAACATGCTCAAGATTTTCCACTCTTGATTTTTCTTTTCATGTACAAGAACTCCTTTCAACATTTCAACATTTCATATAAGACAGGTTTTGTAGTGGCAAATTTCATTACTTTTGTTTGTCTGGTAAAACCTTTGGTTCTCTATTTCATTTGAATGATAATTTTGCAGGATAGAATATCATTGTCTGACACGTTTTATCTTCTAGAATTATAAATATCATTCCCATTCTCTTCTGGCCTTGAAAATTTCTGTTGAGAAGTATGAGGAAAGCATACTAAGTGGACATATGCTGGCCAAAGAGAAAAATTTCAAAAATTGAAAATCCAGATGATCCATGTGGAAAATGGAGATAATATTTAGGGAAAATGAAAATATTCTATGGAAATATCAGACTGCATTAGAGGAAGAAACACAAGAGTAATGGGGTATTCCTGTAGGTAAAGATGAAAATAAGGAACTAGAGACCCCATTTAAAGAAATAATATCTGTGAGCAGCCTGAATCTAAAGTGAGAATTAACTATGGGTTTTCTGCAAGCTGAAAGAATACCCAAATTTTAAAGTGAAAAATTGCATATCATTGTCAATCAAATGACAAAGAAAAAAATGTTAAAATTTATTTAGGTAGAAAAGAAAATGTTTTTTTTTTTCCTCAGTCATCTCAATCATACTTCCATTTAAGGTTTCTAAATTTTTCTATTATATATATTTTATTCTTTTAAAATATTTTAATAATTTAATGGAGTTCTCCAAAATTCTTTAATTTTGGTAAAAGAATGTTCAATTTAATATTTGTAGTCAAAAATATTTTGTTTCTTCACTTGAATACATACTGTCTTCTTAAAAAAATCATGTATTATTTTACTGCATATTTTTTATCTAGGATATCTGTAAGAACATGAGTATGATAGGAAATATGTCATTTCTATATAAACTGCTTCATAAGACTTATACAAAAACTTTCAAACTCTGGTTATTTGGAAAAAAATGTTTTATGAAACTTAGATAACCAAAGATGTTGATTAAGCATTTAGTTTTACAAGAAGCAAGAGACACAAGATGATTGTTATTTTATGGTATTTCTCAGTAAAATTTCACTTCCTGCATGTACTTACGTAAATATTTTATTACTCAAGGCAGAATGTGTTAAAAAAAAAAAAGGATTTTTTCATTGATTCGTTCTTTATAGCTAGTTAATTCGTTCTTTACAGTGCTGGGTAGGAATGGGTTCATTGCTTTAATATAGTACTTAGCAACAGAACTTCCTGCAATGATGCAAATGTTCTGTATCTGTGCTGTTTAATATGGTAGCCACTGGCTACATGTGACTATTGAACACATAAAATGTAGTTAACACAACTGAAAAACTGAATAATTAATTTTATGTAATTTAATTTTAAATCAATTAGCTACATGTGGCCAGTGGCTATTTTACTGAGCATTAAAACTTGCAAAGTTTCAGCACTATTTGAACCATTTGAGATGTGTGGTAGATGGTAGATGTTTACCCAGGTACTTGAGTTCATTTAATTAAAAAATATATAATAGATGGTGGAGTATGGCAATCTTGGAGCATAATAACAACAAGCAAGATAAATAAAATTACTAGTGTATGAAGAGTTATTTTTCTCTTCCAGATAAAAGTTTCTTCCAGCTAAAAGAATTGACAATTTTAATAATGCCATGGTGATTAAAAATCTCTTCATGGAACTCTGGGTAAAATAGATTGGCACAGAATATAATGATCTGGATTCTGAGATCTAGTTTAGAAGCCATCCAGAGATCTAGTTTAGAAACCATCTATTGATCTGGAAAAGTCTTATCTGGAGATCTTTGTTACTCAATATTCATGCAGAGGGTTGAAATAAATGATCTTCATTAACTAGAGATAAGTTATATGGATCTCTCCTGTCATATCTTTAGGATCAAATATTAGCTTTTCTTTCTTATTTTAAGTAATGTGTATAAACACCTGGCACCAATTACTTTGTAGGTGCGCATTAAGTACTTGTTGGATAGATTAATTTTGTTGTCTAGATTGAGATTTCTTTCTGTCCTCCATTGTTGTAGCTTGATATTTTCCACACTCAGACTTGAGCGAAGTACTTAAATACGGGCGGTTTTGATGAGAGAAATATTCTGTTACAGAGTGTTATAGAGTATCACTGGGCATAGTCCCCTGCTTTTAGGTAGCCAAAAGAGTCTACTTGAGAGATGACCAAGGAAGTATGAGATTTCAGAACTTGGCTGACCTTCCTAAAGAAAACCCCTTAGGACGCACCCAGAGGTTTGAATCAAAAGTACAGAAGTGATGACAGAAAGGTGGGGAGAAGGGCCAGAAAGCAGTGAAAGGCTAAACTTCCTGGAATACTTATCACGCATGACTTTTCTAAAAAGGTGTTTGCACTCTTCAAAACCATTAATTACCCTGATAGCTTTAGTCAGGAAAAATTAGATTGTCATCTTTTACATTCTAGACTTATTATTTGTTTTGCTTCTTGGGTATATCATGTTATCCTCTTTGCTATTTGTTAACTTTTAATGTGATGCTTATTTAGCATCATCACATTATACAGAAGCAATGAATTTATTTGGTATACTGTTCTCTGTGTCACATAAACCCCAATCTAACATAATCTATACTTGGTCCCTTCCCAAGAGAAAATAATATGGAAAAATACTGTGCAAATAGGAAACCATTATACAGAGATTCCGATAGTTGTTTTTATGACAATAATCGATAATGTAGGTAATTTGATCAGTATTCTTCTTCCTGATATATAGTCTCCCTCAGGAACACAATAGCTAATTTAAAATTTTTAGGCTTACTATGTTTTCAAATCTTAGAATTCCTAGGGCTTGCCTATAAGAATAAGTAAAATTCATTATACTCTTGACTGAAGAGAGGTAATATTAAAAATTAATGACCATTTCTATCCTCTGGATGTAATGTCATTTGGGGGAGGGGAGGAGGTCTGTCACTATCTTTTTCAAGGGCAATTTGCAACAATACTTAGAATGATAAATCCCCCAAGTTTGATGCTCTTTTTGTTAGTGTAAAATAAAAGTATTGACAATGTCTCCTCTAAAAAGTAACAGTTTCATTTCAAATTAGTGCACTATTTAAGACTAAAATGCGGCAAAGTGTAGTAAAAGCTGTGTTCCTATCTTCCCACAAACATCACAGCTAAAGATCCATCTTAAAGAAATAGTTCAATAGAAATAAAGGTTTATGGGATAAATATTTTGTATCATATCTATGATAAGAATAAAACTTGAAAACAATTTAGATATCTAATACTAGGGAAATTCCAAAAGAAATTATACTAACAAGAAAACACTTTATAGATGTTAACATTTAGAATTTTAGTCTACACACATACATAGAAAAATGTTTATCCATAATGTTAAGTGAAGTAAAAGCAGAATGCCAGTACTTGTAGTCAAGTGTATAGATGTGTGTTTATATACGTATATGTATATATGGTAACATTTCCCAGGAAGTTTATTGATTCACTTGATTCATTGCATAGTAGATTCATGTTATGTAAAGAACACAGGCTTGAGATTAGAGTTAGGTTGAATTCCAACTCTTCTACAAGCTGTGTGGCACTGACAAATTATGAAACTTTTTTGAATATCCATTTCCTTAGTAGCAAGATTTTATGATGAAAATTGAATCAGCAAATTAAGTAGCATAGGGTCTAAGAGGAGCTCAAACTATTCTTCTATCCTTTTACTAAATACCTGCCACATCATTGGGATGAAAAATCTCATTTAAGTTGATTTTTATAGAATTTCATTTTCCATGTTTTTGACCCAATTAATTGGTCAATATTTCTAATATTTAATAGATTTCAGAAAGGTAATAAGTATCCAATCAATTTCTATATAAATTTCAATATTTCCATATAAAAATCTATATAGAGAGGTTAATTTCTATATAGAATTGAAAATATAAGGCTAAGAATTAATTTGTGATGATTCATCTTAGTCTCAACTTGACTCATTCCCCGTGCCCACATCAAGCACTATTTATGGGTATGTCTGTAATGTATCCAGATGAGATTAGCATTTGAATTGGTAGACTCAGTGACATGAATTGCCCTCCTCAATGTGGGTGGCCATCATTCAATCCATTTGGGCCTGAGTAGAAGAAAATATGAAAGAAGGAAGAATTCATGCTGCTTGTTTTTGCTCCTTTCCCCTAATTCACTGTTTGAGGTAAAAAATGGTACCTAAGAAAACTCTAATGGCCTTCCTTGAGGTAGTTACAAACAAAATAAAAGGCAAACATGGGAGTGGGATCACTCACTTTACCCCTACCATCCACCAGACGAGTTTTGCTTTCCTTTTCAGGCAGTTTAATGGCCTGCTTTAAGAGGGGTCTTAGTTCCAGAGAGAAGAATGCTTCCATTGGAAGACACAGGAATTATTTCTTTGATCTGAGATTAAGACTGCCACCCAGTTTCTTTGGGTTCCTCATGCCTCTAAATCAGCAGACAAAATGACTTGTCCTAGTTTAATGTGAAAAATGTATTCCAAGAAGAGAAACAATGGCTAGAAAATCTACAGGTAAAGAAGAGAGTTACTGTGTTCACTCAGGTTAATCCTGAATTACCAAGTAGAAACTGGACAATTCTTTTATTTATTTTATTGTTTACACACACACACACACACACACACACACACTTTTTTTTAATGTCATTGTATTTCCCAGGGTTCTCACACTACTGTATCTACCTGTGAACGATCATCTCAATCTTTTGCGCTCATCCCTTACCTGATTTTGCCCTCCTAACCCCTCCCTAGCCTTATGCTTTAGTTCTGTTGTAGTTTTTTTGGTTTATTTTAATTTATTTATATATAAATTTCACATCATTGCAATCCCAGGGATTTACCCCCTCCCCACATCTCCCTACCATTCCCCCCTTTCCCTCTTGCCCATAGTTGTGTGCTTCAGTTTGGTGCTTAACTTGCTTTGTCCTTTCCTCATGGCCTTTGTTTACTTTTTTTCATTATGTCCCATATATTAGTGAAAACATTTGACCTCTGTCTTTCTCTTTCTGACTTGCTTCTTCTAGTATGGTTTCTTCTAAGTACATCTATGTTGTCATAAAGTCATTGAATTTGTCATTCTTAATTGATGAGTAATATTCCAGATAAATATCATCAAAATGGCAGTCTTACCAAAGGCAATCTACAGATTCAATGCAATCCCAATAAAAATCTCAATGACATTTTTTAAAGAGATAGAACAAAAATTAATAAAATTCATATGGAATAACAAAAGACCTCGAATATCAAAAACCTTCTGACCAGAAAAAAAAGAGAAGGGAGGTATTACAATTCCAAACTTCAAACTATACTACAAAGCCATTATAATTAAAACAACTTGGTATTGTTGTAGCTTGTTAACTTTAACTTTTTCTTGACCTTTTGTTTTCCCTATATCCCACCTATAAGTGAGACCATCCAGTTTTTGTCTTTTTCTGTGTGACTTATTTCCACTAGCACAATTCCTTCTAGCACATTCCGTGTTGCTGCAAATGTATCAAGTTTGTTTTTTTGATTATCGAACACATTCCATTGTATACATATACCAGTCCATTGGTATATTTACAATCCATTAATCCATTTACAATCCATTAATCCATTCATCTGTTTGGGGGCATTTGGATTGCTTTCATATCCTGGCTATTGTGAATAGTGCTGAAATAAACATAGGACTGTACGTTTCCTTTTCAATCAGAGTTTTGGTATCCTTTGAGTAGATTCCTAGGAGTGGAATTTCTGGATCGAATGGTAATTCCACTTTCAGTAGTTTGAGGGTCCTCCACACTTCTTTCCATAGTGGTTGAACCAGTTTGCATTCCCATCAGCAGTGTTTTTTCCAGCAGTTTCTTTTTCTCCACACCCAAGCCAGCATTTGTGGTTGCCTGTTTTTTTTGTTTTGTTTTGTTTTAATTGGCCATTCTTACTATGTGAAATGGTATCTCATTGTGCTTTTGGTTTGCATTTCCCTGATTATAAGTGATGTTGAGCATTTTTTTCAGATGCCTGTTAGCCATTTGTATTTTCTCTTTGGAGAAGTATCTTTCAATCTCATCTGCCCATTTTGAGTTTGACTTTTTGCTTTGTTTTTGTAGTGTGAAGTCTTTGTGGATCTTTCATATCTTTTATATCAGGCCCTTATCAGTTGAGTGGAATGCAAAAATTTTTTTTTCCCTTCAGTTAGGGTACTTTGTTTATTGTCTTTTCTGCTGTACAGAACCTTTTTAGTTTGATGTAATTTCAGCTATTTATGCTTTCTTTTCATGTATAGATGTGTCCTGGAAGATATTTTTACAGTTTTTCCTTTTTGCTTTTGAAAGAGTGTTTCTTTCTTCTATGTATTTTATGATTCCAGGCCTTACGACTAGGTGACTAGGTCTCTTAATCTATTTTGAGTTGATTTTGTGCATCATTCTTTTGCATATAGCAGTCTAAGAAACTGGACAATTCTATTCTACAACAAGCAGTGAAGAAGAGTATATTTAGAATCAGAACAAAACATATGGTGCTCTTAGTATTATCATGCCCTGTGTTTCAGTGGGGAAACTACAACCCAGTCCAGGTAGGACTATGAATGGTTCAGACAATTTGGGAATGAAGGTTTGGTTTACCTCACAAGGTAAAGAATGATGACTAGCTGAGATGCTCAGTGAAGGCAAAAGAATGTAGACTGGGTAGGAGACGAGAATAGATTAATACTAACTACCACCAGATGACCGGTAATAGAAATTAGAGCTGTTCATTCACATATTTCCTCATTTTGCTATTGGTGCACTTGTATACTTGCATAAGTATTTCCTTTTACTTGTATACCCTTATCAGACAAAATGAGATAATGTTAACTTTATATCATAGCATTTAAATAGTATTAACTTTACATAATATTATTTATGATAAAGCTTATGAAAATAGCAAACATCATTTGTGAACTTTAATCTCCTCTCCTTAGAAAGGAATTAGTAAAGTTTTGGTTCTATGCAGGGTAGTTCTATAATGTTAGGTAGAATTATGGCCTTGTTATTGTCTTTATGTGGAGATTGAGTGTCTTTAATTTAAGGGAAGACTTGCCATAGTGAATTGTATTTATAAATTTGATCAACTACAGGGTGCCTAGAATAAGCATTATTTATAGGCATTTATGAATAATTGTTCAATTTGTTGGTTTAATTTTTCTAGAAAACCTTGACTAATACATAACTGATATTGATAATGAACTAGTGTTATTTGCATTTACTTTCCCCATACTGTTGATGTTGTATTCTGGACCATTTTCTATTAACCTTATTGGAGTCCCATCTCATGAATTTGAGGATGGAATATTTCTCAAATATAAGTCAATTTTAGGAGACCTAGAAATTCTCTCCAAAGTTCATATGACTACTTAAAATAAATGGTTCTAATAAATGAAAAAAGAATAGTGAAGTTGAACAAAATGGCTTTTACTACTGGTAGTAAGGACCAGAGAGGACAAGGGAAATATCAAACAAGAGGATTAAAATTCTTTGTCAAGTGAGACTAAGCCTTGTTCCCATGCTTAATTACAAAAGGAAATTAGAAACAAGTGCATGTATATTACTGCATGTATTAATGTAGAGTTTAATTGGTTTGGAGTAAATTAATGACCGCTTGCAATATTTCTGGCAATTTGTTATAAGCTGTGTAATTTTAAATTGGTTTCTTGAAAATGCTGGATAAAACATTTTAATTCACACACTGCTTTAGGAATTGATTTGGGGATAATAAAATATAATGAAATGTTTTACCTCAGATGGATGTAAGCTCTGTTTGCTCTGCAACTTTTTAAAAACTTGAATGCAAATAATGAGTACACTCTCAGGATATTCAAAAGAGCTGAAGTGTAAATTCCTCAGCTTACTCTATTGGGTAAGCACTAGCATCTTACAATTCTACTTTTTAAAAATATTTTTATTATTTTCTTACAACCTTGGTCTCATTTGTGTAATTATTGATCCCCTTATGTATGATCTCCTCTTACTCCCACCCCCCCCCAATTCCCCTTCTGGTCACTCTGATTCTCCTCTTTCTGCAAATTACTGGTTGATAAAGTTGATCAGTTGGTTCATGTTTGCCCATTGTTCTCTTTCTTTCTCTTGTAAATGTCTTTTCCAGGGTGAAGACCAGAGTTCCTGAGACTTGTTAGTCCATGCTGTTTAAATTTCTAAGAGTAACTTTGAGGTAGGTAGCCAATCTAAGCTCATTTGTAGGGTAAGTATATAGCATTGTTCTCCAGTCTCTTTTATTGTGGCATTTCCTTTGGTGAATTTGACAATTTCCCCTTCTCCAGATCCATGTGGTTACTGGGATTCCTGCCTCTTCATTCATGCTGTCTGCTTCCTCCGTTCTGATGCCTATCACATGGTGCTGCTCCCAAGCCTTATAGTTCTGGCTTCTGGCATTGGGATCCCAACTCTCGGCCATTGGTGTTAGAGGGACTCAGTGGGGCAGACTCAGCAGGAGGTTTGTCCAGCTCTTCTCTACTCTCGTAGAGAAGGTTTGTCCAGCTCTTCTCTACTCTCTTCTCTACTCTCTTCTCTGTGGCTTTCCTCCCCAAATAGAAGGGTGTTTCACTCACCTTGGTGGCATCACTGGATCAGGGACTTGATCCTTTAGCCCCCAGAACATCATAGGTGTAAGCACTTTGCCAGGTCACTTATGTGACTGGTCTCACAAATGTGTCTTGTGGTTTGGGTCATGCTCAGTTTGGGTTCTACACAGGTGATGATTATGCCCAGGGTCTTTGTTTTTCCTTCTCTTTTCCTCTATGTTGCTCAGTGGATTGTTGATTTTCTCATTTCCAGTGAAATTTGTTAGAAGTGGGAGTGACAGACGGGGGCTAACCCCACCCCCACTGCTGTACTGGCAGAAGTGCTGCCCCACTCCCTCAGACCCCTTAGAAGCTAAAGGCAGTGCTCCCTCTACCAGGGACCCCAGTGAGGTGCTACCCTGGACCCCTGTGGATGCTGTGGGAGTCTTTCCTGAGCACAGGCCTGCCTGTTGGCTGCAATTCTATTTTCTTGATGAATTAGAGAATAAGGAAAAGCTCCTCGGCTTTTATGCATTTATCTAAGAAAAATTATATGCAATTAAAAGGAGATATGAAAATCTGGCAACTCAGCAAAGAAATAATTATAAAGAAACAGAAATCAGTGTACTTGTGTTTGACCTCATAAGGGAAGTTCTGTGCATTCTCACTTTGTGATAACAACAGGGTTGTATATGTCCAACTGTCAAAATGAAGATGTAGTTACTTTTACCTGATGTGAAAGTTAACTGCAAGTAATTCTAGGGAAAAAATGATAGTTATCTTCTAATATAGTCAAGCAAAGGTGCTCATTAGCATATTATTTTTAGATGTCTGACTATTATTTTCTTACTCTCAATGTGTATCTAAGAGAATTTCAAACAAAAGGAGATCTGATCATATGAAACCATTTGAAGAACATAGAGCTCCTTTATATCATGGAAATTAGGGTGGCATAGACTCCTAGAATACCTTGCTGGCAGGGTACTCATTTCCTTGTGGCTTTTTTTCTTTCCGACTAACATTTTCAGCTTTTAGGAGCATAGTTGTAATTTTCTCGTCCTTTTTGTCAAATCATTTTTTTGCCATTTTTATTTCTTCTGCATCTGCTTAGGCAATAAGGAATCATTTAAAAGAAGACTTAAAAAGCTATGACTCCAAGTCCCAGAATTTATGTTTAAATCATCAACTGTATCACTATTGGCAAAGAATGTATTTTCCCTTAAGTTCCTTATTTGGGTTCCCCAAACCCTTTCTGTGATTATTGTTCATTTCATGAATTCATTACTGACATATCTAGAATCATACCAATTATTTTTTGATTCTCTCATTAGATTGTGATATTCTTGTAATCAAGATATATATTTTATTCTTTGTAATTTTTTGTAGCTTCATTGTATTCATGCAGATAGTAGGAACTCAATACATGGTGACCTATTTAAGCATAGCTATAAAAGACTGCTAAAAGTCTTTTCTTTAATTGATAATGTATTTTAACAAGTGGGTATAGATCCCATCTTGGGAAATTTAGTGCATTAGTAAGTAAGAAGACAAAATATTCTTTAGTTTTAACTAGAGGAGCCATGTTGGTACATGTGAAATCATATCTCTAAAACCATCTATGGATCCCTGAACTTTTGTTCCACTCTCCCATTCTAGCAATTTCAATTTCAATGCTGGTGTTTAGCCAGAAACTTACATATATTTTAGTGGGAATGAATGGATTGTCCTCTTCTTCGTTGTCTTTTTTTCCCCCCACAAAAAAGTTTTCTCCAATATTATTTTGCCTCTATTTTGCTTCCCTTTTAAGATGGTACTCACTCTATGATTTCATTTTTGAAAATTCAAGTTCAGAAACTCTGAGTGACTTGAATTCATGTAAGACTAAAAACCCAGAAATATTACCCCTACTCTTATTCCCCAAATTCAATTCTCTTTCATCTTATATCAACTTTACATAGCATGTCATTTTAACATATTTCCTCAGTAACTATAGTCCCGAACCACAATATTAGAAGCCACAGAATCTTATTCAGTAACTACTACACAGTTCCCACTGTGCTTAAATCTGCAAAATGTTCTATCAGCAGACTAAGAGCCATTTGAGCTTAGTTTATTAATTTGATTCGTCAGTGCAACTATTTACTTAATGTATTCTTAGTACAGCAACATAATGATTAAAAGAATGGCTGGAATGAAGGCTAAATATATGTTCATATTAAACTTTGCCATAATTCACAGAATCATTTTTATATGATTAGGATACAAAATAAAATTCTATGACAATGATAAAAGTTAAATTGTACAATCTGTGACATATGCCATCAGATACATATGTCATCAGTAACTAATTTGAATTTCCAAGGTCCATCTTTAGAAATCTGCTATTAACTCCTATATTTTCATTATCTATATAATTAGGTGTCCCCATGTTCAACAATTAATACAGTTCTAGAAAATGATCACCTTGAGAGATCAAGACATTTGATACAATCATATGTCCTTCACTTGTATATAGAAATATCTTGCAATATTTAAAAGATAGAGATGTCACCCACAGCATAAACAGCAGCTTAATTCAATATGGTAGCCTGTTATTTCCATTTTAATGGAGTCAGGATCTTCTAAAAAGTGAACATAGGACTATCTAGTCATAAGTTGGAGATGGATTTTCAGATGTGTACCTGGAACACTGCTTACCTCAATCAATCATAACTATTTTAAGCCTTTCTAACCCCGCCAATCCACTGGTCAACAAATATCTTAGGTATTGACCACGTACATCCTTATCTCCAAAATCCTGTCTTAAGCCTGATTATTCCTTCTTGCTTTCTGGTAACAACTTTTCTCATAGTTTGATTTCAGTCCTATCCAGTCTACTTCATTCTAGAGAGCAATGCTCTGATAATTTCAGGTTCCTCTTCCTTTCTGGGCATTTGACTTTGGTGTCTTCTGGTTAATCCCCTGGTATCCTCCTTCTGTGTTATTTAGAAATCATTTGATTGCAATAATGAAGCTTGATTTAAAGTAGAACAGTGTGCTCAAGTCCAAGGGAAAATTAGTATAGGGATGCAAATTTCCCTTGCACTTGTTCTCTTGTCTGCTTCTCTTTTCACATTTACTACTTTCTTCTCTCATAGACTTGGCTTCTCTATTTTCTAGTTGTGACAGGAAGTAGTTTCTGTGTTCCTTTCTAGGAAAGCACCATTTATTTTCAAGCGCACAATTAAACAGAGCAGAAATTTCTTAGACCTATTTCCAATTCTCAGGGGTGATTTCAAATTATTCCAGTAGAGAACTTCCTATAGTAACTATGCGGATATAGATTTGGCAGATTGGATGTAATTAGTAGTTTTTAAGGAAAAAGAGGAGATTCTATGCCCTATATAATAATCCTCCATGACATTTTTGTCTTTCTTTCTTTTTCTCAACTAATACTTTCTTTGAAAGTTCATTGGCATTTCTTGACTCTACTAAAAATGATCCTGGAACAAGTGGTCTGACATTATTTTGCTTTAAATATCAGCTAGATGAGATGGGCGGGTCTCCGGAGGAACGTGGAGGTGGGGCTTGGCTCCCAGGGGCGGCGGGGGTGGCGGGCGGCGAGGGGGGTGGCTCCCAGGGGCGGCGGAGGTGAGTTTGTACTAACATCTGTCTTGCTTTTTAAAAGTGAAATACCATTTTTAAAAATGGTTTTAGTTCTCATACACTAACTACATTAAAGAAAAAATACACTAAAAAACAAAGCTTTCTCCTTATCTTTTAGGCAAAAAAAAAAAAAAAAAAAAAAAAAACAAAGCTCATTTCTTTGGCCATATTTCCTCTCCCTGTGCTCTATAATCTTCTCTTAGTTGAGGAGAAATTCTAGATAAACATGGCATTTTATTACTAATGTTGCCCTTGATGCTAGTTAAAACACTTTACTTTTTATTAGAAGCATGCAAACACTAATGGAAAATTGTACCTTTGATTGTAATAGTTAATAAGCAGTGGACTAGTTATTTAGAATTTTCAAGCTATTCACTCTTGATAAATGAAAGACAGTATTCAATCATGTGTTAAGTGTACTATTTTAGTGTACTATTTTAGTACACTGCTTCCCAATACTGGATGCATATAGAAATTAACTGGGACACATTAAAAAATAGATTATTAAACTCTAAGACCTACTGAATGAGAATCCATGTGTATGCAGGAGGGAGGGGATTTTAATGTTTTCCAGATCTTCAAATCCTCTGGACTTAAAATCACTGATTTCTATTACAATTCTACTCTTTCATTTACGTGGACTCCAGGAAATAATTTTATTTACGGATATGACATTAAGAGAGTCAAAGTCAGTTTCACTGATAAGTCTAGACAGAGTTGCCTATCAGTATCTCCATAATCTTAGGTCCAAGTTGTTCATTTCCTCTCATTCTTCATTTCCTTGCTTTAGAAAAACCTCCTAGTTTAGGGCCTATGCAAGCAAGTGGTGGGAAAATGGATTCTTTGGAACGACTAAAGTCTGGGCTGATTTGAGAAGGAAGAGCCATACATGACTTGGTCACAGAGAGTTCAGAGTGGAAATGAGAGGAGCATCAAGGGCAGGAATTCCTGTTACCTAGCTTTTTAGATTTTTCCCTATTCCAGCAAGGACCACTTCCACGCCTAACTGTGCCTTCAGCCCTACCCCTTCCTTACAACCAATATTTAGCTTAACCTCTGGAACATCCTTCCAGCCTAGCTCTGAGTTGAAATCTGACTATGACAGTCAGATTACTTTGTCAGTCTCTCTGTTGAATACCTGCATGACACTTCAGTCCTTCTAGATCTCTTTATACAAAGTGAGGTGTGAGACATCTTTTGCCAGGTCTTCTGAATTGCCTATCAAAAGTATAGAGGATGAGTCTACCTCTAGAGCTACTGAGTCAGAATCTTTAGAGTTGTATTCTAATGATTCAAAATGGGCCGGTAGTGAAAATGTTGGGAGAATCTCACAGATTCTCTAATTTAGAAGTTCTGGAATCCTTTACATCTCTCTGTAACCTATATTTATGGTCATTATGATGATCATTATGATTTTCACATATGGGTGAATGTATAGTATAACATATGATACATGTACACTTCTCTTTTAGTGGAAATATGTATAAGACATTACCCTTGAATTTAACGGGGGGCACATTGTACGCATGAAATTTTTGGTTGTAGGAAATTCTAACCAAAATATGTTTGCATTGAATTCTGGGCAAAGTAAATCATGATACTAACCATACCCAGACATCAAGAAACATTACAAAATGCAACTAAACCTATGAAGGACAATTAAATTGTATCATTAATATTGTTGTTATTTTCATTAAGAATAACATGATAAATCACTGCTAATAATTTAAACAACTATAATAACAACAACATCTAGAATTTTCAAGTTATTTTTTCTTTAAAGTTTCCAGATATGGTGAAAAACAATAAGTGAAATTTCAAAAAATATTTCATGTTTTCCTAGCCATTTATAAGAAATATATATTCACCAATGTGCCAACTAAGTAGTATGAAGGAACTATCTTTTTAAAGCTGAATACTGGGCAGAAAGATAAAATAAAGGCTTTATTTTGCATTTTTTATTTGCATCAGATCAAATAGTTGTAAAATACCTTGACAAACTATTGAAAACAAATGACTTTATGCCATTGTGAAATAATCAGATCTGACTTCAGCAACCTCTCCTCCCCCCTTTCAAGTGATAGTTAAGTTATATAGCAAAACTATAATTTCTGTAAAATACCCTTAGTACTAAGGCTGACATGAATTAGAACTGGTGAGTCACAATGGGCATTCAACTGTAAGGCACAAATTAGAAGTGATTTATTTAAAGATTTTAAATCTGGAAAGAAGTTTTATACCTTGACTGTATGTAAAGGATGTTCCTGTTTCTATGAATGCTAATTACCAAAAATTATACTATAACTCATCTGCATTGTTGCTGAAATGCCTAGAGAAATTCACATAAATTTTCTCACCTAAATAAGTGTGTTGCTGTAGCATGCAATGATGCAAAGAGGGAATAAGGTTATTTTTCATATAATGGTTTTGCTAAATTATAAAATAAGGTGATGAGATTCTTTCAAATCTATTTGATAAATTTGATAATCCTGTATCAAATATGCCACAAACTAGCTTATTTGTATTCTATATATTGCATTCTATATATTTATCTACATATTATGTAGGTTTTATACATATGACTAGATAAAACAATTGACACATTATTTTTTTGAATAAGTGGAAATATTTCTCCAGGGGAAGAGGGAGAACACCATCTAATTTTTGTCATCAGGGAGAGGATGTTTTAAATATCTGGGATCTTTTGAAACAAGATTTTCTCCAGCAATGTAGGTCAGAGACCCCTGCTTGCATTGACCGTATTACTCATGAATATCTTTAATTAGGATATTCAGTGTTCTAATTAAAGAGGAAGAATCTAGAAGACAAAGTTCCAGAAAACCTGATGCATGTTCAAAGGTCAGAAGGTACACTATGAAAATGAATAAAGCTGAAAGAAAATGACTATTTTCCTTGAAATGCTAAGCCAGCTCTACTGGTAGTGACCTCCACATTCATGTTTTTCATTCCTCAAATACTTCTGACATTTACCGTGGGCAAGGTACTATGCTGGGTGCAGGGTCATGAAGGTGACAAGTTAGCAGTTTTCCCTCTACAGAGCACAGGGGCTAGTGGGAGAGATGGAAACAGTGATGCTGCAGTACCAGATAGAATGTGTGATTCAGCATCATGGTTGACTTCAGAGCTAGACAGCCAGTCTTTAAATTTCTCTCTCTCAGTAATTAAATGTATGACTTTCCTTGGGGAATTACTTATCTTTGCTAAGTTTCATCATTTATAAAATATAAATGTCTACCCAAATGGCTTATTGTGAAAATTAATAAAATTAGCGTGTGCTTTATGTATTTATAGGGTTCAGTTGTTTTAAGTAGGTTGAGGTATACAAACATTGCTGTTTTATGATAAAAGATGCTATAGCATAAGCAACATACAAATAATATGAACAATGAAACATTAAACAATTGGGCTTCATCAAATTAATACTTTAACTTATCAAACATATCATTATGAGTATTATGGGTTAGCCACAGCCTGAGGAAAAATATCAGTAAGGGTGAGGCACAATTGATAGTTTTTAAATAGTCAAGAGTCCTTGTAGTTCCTCTACCAAGAACAGATAGAGATAGCATCACCTGTAATGTCATCACTCTCACTATGACCTGTGGGTCTTTTGGGAAGGAGACCCTGTCATTTATTGGAAGCCTGTGCACCAGAAACAGGGGTTTTCATTTTAGCCGCTGTCTGTGGTGAGGGTATCTTTCCCTGCTGCCTGCTGATGTGTAGGTCATGGTGGTACTAGGTGGGTGACTCAGGCCTGAGCAGCAGCGTCAAAGCAATGGGTTTCATTAGAAGTATGTGTTTATCTTGTATGTCAACCATTTTATCTAGTCATATGTATTATACCCACCTAATAATACCACACAGATAAACACATAGAATGTAATCCATTTGCAAATAATTGTCACTTGTATGCTTGATCAACAGCTGTAATTTCTTGTCACATTTCTTGGACCCAGGGAAAGGTATGTGTAATCTTTCATTCTTAGTTTTCAAAATAGCAGATGAAATAGCTAAGTTACTGGCAGCAAAAAGAATAGTAAAAATAGAACAAGTTTCATTTCATGGAGAGCATTGCTTGGAGTTTTGAAAATGGTCCTGGTTTCTACTTCCTGTTCTGAATGCCAGTGATAAGGAAGAACAGAGTAAATGAGTATGTCCCATCAAATTTTAACATACCTGTACTATCTGTGTATGAGATCCAAGTTACTATCTTTTAAAAATATTCCTTCACCGAGGTAACTACCACTTCTCATGTAAAACCAAGATGTCACTGGCACCATTTACACGTAAAGAAAATGTATTGTATCCTTTCCACCTTATTATGGGAGTCTGAGTTCAGACACCCCAAAATAGGGATGTTAGACTCAAGTCACAAGACCTTCTTGTGTCAATGTTCAGGAAAGTACAGAAGTGAACTAATAGTTGCTTTTCAAAAAAAGCATCTGGTGATGCTGTCAGAGACATAGCCCCAGGGGAACCTCCAGATGGTAGCTGTCTTCCTTTGTCTGCAACTACATTGGTGAAATCAGTTTTATCTCAGAGGGGTCCAGCCTGTTGGGCTTCAAAGGTCAAAACTTAGCTGTGGCTTTCTGGGCAACTGTTCACACAGTCTCTTGCTTGGTTCCTTCTCAGAGCTGTTGATTTGCAGGTAAACTCCTATAAATAGAATGCTCAGATAATGTATGTGCTGTTCCTGCACCCAAAGAACACAGTACGACATTTCCTTTTGGATAGTGGAGATTTGAAGAAAACAATTTTTACTTGACCTCAACAGGTATTGAATGTTTTAAATTTACACACATAGTCTCATGAAGCTTTATTTGATAAGCATTTGAATATTTTCTTGTGAATAGTAGGTCCTATTTCCCCTAATTTCCTCCTCCTGCTGGTGGAGGTTATGACTGAGAATTCTGATACATCAACCAATGGGGCCTTTTCTGAATGACAATTTTAAGGTAGGATCATTCCACTGGCAGCAAAATTGAGGGGCTTAGAAATCTCTGGAGGTGTACCGTGTACCACTAGTGAATGGTACATTGGGAAGTAATTTATATGCTATACTACTGCTTATTCTCATGCCACTCTTTCTGAGTTGGAGCAACTCTTCTGGCACATATGGTACTGTAAAGGAGGTAAGAAATTTCTCTATTCAGATTTAGAAGCAAATATGTCATACTGCATTATTTAAAAGTCACACTTACAAGGCTACTTTAGCTTCCCTTCCAAACCAAACCCCACTAGCTGAATCTGGATGTCTTTTATTCCTAAGGGTCTAATAGCATGTTAACTTGTTTGCCTATATTGACAGAGTTAAAATACTTTGAATACCTCCCCTCCTCAATCTTTGGTTTATTTTTTGTTTTCTAATTTGGCCATCTTCAACAGCATAATAGCCTTAATGAAAGCAGAAAGTGCCTAAATAATTATCAGTACCTCCTCTATAGCCTTCCCTCTCCCCACCCCCCAGTTCTTATTGAAATCTTAATACTCAGTATTTTAGAATATAATCTTATTTGAAAGTAAGAGATTTAGAAGGATAATAAAATTAAAATAAAGGTATTTTGGTTGACTTTAATCTTTTAAATCGATATATCCTTTATATAAGGGGGAATGCTGTAAACAAAAACTACAAAGAAGGAAAGTGATATGAAATGACAGAGGGAAGACAGTCAACTACAAACCAAGGAGAAAGGCCTGGAACAGATCCTTCTTTTATAAGCCACAGAAGGAATAATTCTGCCAATACCTTGGTATTAGATTTCTTCTAGCAGTTATAACCATGAGAGACAAAAGTCGTATATTGTTTAAACTACCTAATTTGTGACACTTTGCTACAGCAGTTCTCACAAAGTAATATAATTGAATCTCCCCTGTGAATCTCCCCCAAGTGGGCCAAACTTCCTTACAATAGCCCAAATCTACTGGGGGAAAATCTCCTAAATTTTGAGACCTTTCACTATTATCTCTGAATGAATTTAAGTTTAATATAATAGACTAGAATAGAATTGAGCCTGAAGATTCTTCATTATTCAGCATTGAACACCCCAGTCTGTCATGACCCAAATGAATCAGCCAAATTACTAACAGTTTACTTAGTTTCTGACTCCAGCCAACACACATAGCCCTCCTTTCCTGTTTGTATAGTCATGTACACTGAACCTGTAAATGCTTCTTATGCTGTGAATCAGAATAAAGATTGACAGAAAAATCCCCTCCTACAAGATGGGTAGCAATAACTATGATAGCCATCACTGAGCTTACTTCCCAACATTTCTCCTGAACTTATTTTCCTGTTTCTGTCTCATTAACAGGTAATAAAGTGGAGGCCAATTGTTTGCCCACTTGACCATGCATTTTATTCAATGATTCTTACTGATTTACATGGACTTTTAAAAATATTCCATTGATTGACTCACAGGACTTTCATCTCTCCAGTTTGGGGAAGCTAAGTCTTTGTCAGGAACTCATCCATGTTGCCTCCCTTACATTTAAGGATCTGGCTTCATAGAATTATTTTTTTTATGTGACCTTATCTCTGATTCCTGTAGTCATATTCTATTGCTGCTTTTCTTCATTATGTTCATCTGGTATTTATTTGGTTGTCTTTTTATTGATACCTACATCATACGTAGTTATTTGTACATCACTGTGATGAAGAGATTGATGTGTGGGCACATTTTCCCTCTACATAATTTAGCCCTTTATCATTCTTTCTAACTCCCTATGCATCATAGCCTTACTTGATCCCTTGATCATACAGTAATGGTGATTATATCCCTTTGTAATTAAAATCTTTTGTAGTAAATATTGGTCTTGTCATCAATGGTTCCTACTTAAGAAATATCTAATAAGTACTTGATTTCATATTATTAGACACTTCTTATTTCTTAAGTTTCTCTCAACATCAAATGCTATGACATGATTTACAGATAATCTTGTTTCCTCTTGTTATATGAAGACCTTTGGACAGCAGCATTTTATACTATGATCATTTTAATAGCAAGATTATTATTTGGTCTAGAAATATGTATCTTAACCAGGGTCAGAATTGACATGTTAGGTAAGTGACTTTAGATAGTTGATAATTTGTCAAAAGATGCAAATACATCATAGATGTGGAGTATTTCTTGTCAGCTTTGAGCAAATCTCTGTCTCAACTACTGAGCACAATAATAGTTTTATATAAATTAATATAGTGTGAGATAATTATAGATTCACGTAAAATTGCATAATTTTGCATAGTTTTCTGCATTGGTAACATTTCTCAAATATAAAATACAATATCAACATTAGAGACTTGACCTTGTTACAGTCAAAAATATAGAACTATTTTCTCACCACAGATACCCTACCCCCATGTCCACATCTCCTGATACATGGAAGTTACTGATTTGTTCTTTACTTATACATGTGTCATTTCAATAATGTTATATAAATTGAATTATAGATTATATAATATTTAGGACTGGTTTATTTACTCAGCATAATTCTCTAGAAATCCATTCCAGTTGTATGTAATACAAACTAATTCTTTTGTTATTACTAAATTATCAGTAATCTTCTGTCATATGGACATTGTATCATTTGTTCAGCCATTCACCCTTTAAAGGGTATCTGGTTTAGTTCTAGTTTTGGAGTGCCATGAATATTCGTGTGTGTGTGTGTGTGTGCGTGTGTGTTAAAATACACCTAAGGTTTTGTTTTATTCAGGTTTAGAGACCAGGAAACATTGCCAATTACTACTCAGTTTCCAAGAATAGTAAATGTATCACACTACTCAGTACTACACAAGGCAAACATTAGAGAGAGAAAGAGGAAAGTATAGGTTGTTTTTAATATAGTTTTCCAGGAAAAGAGTGGGGAAGGAAATGGGATGACCTGAAAATAAATCCTTACCCACACACTTAAGAATTCCAGACACACCCAGAGCATACCTCTACAGAGAAAATTTAAAGTTTATATATATATGTATGTATGTATATAGATAGATAGATAGATAGATAGATAGATAGATAGATAGATAGATAGATAGATAGATAGATAGATAGATAGATAGATAGAGAGAGAGAGAGAGAGAGAGAGAAATTAATTAATTGGTCAATGTTTAGCCAATTATCATCTCTTCTGTTAACAAGAGGTACCAAGCCAGTCCTATTCTCAGAAGCAAGCATGGCTCCCTCCCATAGCTCTCATGCTTTCAGTTATATGCTAAGCATGGTTGCTTGGCCCTGCTTCTTTTCCCCCTGCCCAGGAAATCTGGTTTAAGTATCTGGGAGTTATGCTTCAAAGTGACAGTTTGGGGAACTAGATACTTCCCCTTTCAAAAGAAAGACATTTGGTGGTAGGTAAATTCTGGACCATCAATTCTGAGAGTATTTTGCTGAAGATGCTTCATGCAGGTAGTAATTTCTGAGCAGTCTTAGGGATGACTATAATTGAAGACAATTATAAAAGATAAGGATAGATATACAACATTAAAAAAATGCTGCCTGTGCTGGTAGAACTAAGAATATTCTGATGGAACAACTGGAGTAGTAAGAAAGTAGAGATAGATGGGCAAATTCAACTGACTGGGAAAAACATTAGGAGAGCAAGCCTGAATGACCCATGAAGGAGCTAGATCGCATCATGTGACCAGTGGGAAGTCATTGAATTTGGAACACATGTATATACCACTTGACCTGTATTTGAAGATATTGATGAAGTTATATTGAAAACTTGTGAGCTCAATAGTGGAGAGATTGAGGAGAAGTTATTGTGCCAGGTGAGGTGAGAGATGCTTGAGAGCATCCTCTTATTTGTCATTTCTAAAAGTCAACAAATAATGCATGTTCCTTGCAAGCAAGTCAGAAAAAATAAAAAAAAAGAAACAAAAATCAATTCTAATCCTCTTACTCAGAAATAAATTGCAAGTATTTTGTAATATTAGCTAAATAATTATTTGTAATCTTTCTGTGTATAATTTTGAGCAGATAGTAGTTATGCTATCTGTAATGTTTTATTTTCCCCTGTATAATGTGTTGACGGCTATGTAGGGTATGAAAAATGAAACGATGAGGAGAGATTGCCTAGCTACAGCCGGGGGTCAAATGGAAGTATGAACTATGAGATAACTTTATTAACAAAACGAAGAGGTATATATGGGAACACAGGGCGATGACGGCGAATTTTATGGAAGAGAAGATATTTTGAGAGATAATTAATATTTTAAAGCAGAGAGTAATTGAGGAAAGGGTAGTGTAGGGGTGGTTTTTAATTTTAGAAAGGGCTAAAATTGATAAGGAAAAGCTTGGAGGTGCTAGCGCTACATTAGAAGGCTATTTTAGATAATTTTTAAGTTTTTTTAGGGGCCATTAATGAGAGAGTTTTTTTTTATTTTGTTTGGCATGACTTTTTTGGAATGCAAATGGCGCATAGCAATAATGTTTTCTGTCATCATTTTAGGTTTATAAATCTTTTGTGTTGTTGTTGAGTATCATTTAAATTTTTCCATTGCATGAAAATACTACTATTTAATCAAACCCTCCCCATTGGAAGATAAATAGGTTGTTTGATTTGGCTTTTTTTTTCCCTAACAGTGGTCTTATGTAAATACTTTACAGAGTTGAAATCAAAGGCAAGAATCAGTGCCTGTGGTTTTCCACTTTTGCCTAAGCCCAGGAAAGAAGTAAGGCCTCCAGATACGCTATCTTGAGATGTCAATACTGCTTTCTACTGGTATCACACATCAGACTGCATCCTACACCCTCTCAAACCCTGAAAATAGCATGGTCTGAATTAGAGACAAATAAACTTGTTATTTTCTATCTACCACAGTTTTTACCCAAGTTTTTTTTGCCTCAAATTGAGCTTGAAAAGCTTAACTATATATTAAACAATCCAGGACTTTTTTGACAAATAAAAACACCCAAATGAAACACTTGACAAATGAAACAACTCAAAAAGTCCCTGTAATACAGTAAATTGGAGTGGAAACGGAAGTTACATACTTTCACTCTTTCCCAGGTAATTTTACTATAAGTATTTATACACGGTGGAATACTACTCATCAATTAAGAATGACAAATTATACGATTTTTTGACAACATGGATGTACTTAGTAGGAATCGTACTAGCAGAAGCAAGTCAAAAAGAGAAAGACAGAAGTCAAATGGTTTCACTAATATATGGGATATAATGAAAAAAAAGTAAATAAAAGCCATGAGGAAAAGACAAAACAGGCTGAGCACCAAACTGAAGCACACAACAATGGACAGGAGGGAAAGGGGGGGATGGGAGGGGAGGGGGGTATGTCCCTGGGATTGCAAAGATGTGAAATTTACATATAAATAAATTAATAATAAAAAGGAAAATGAAATCTACAGTTCAGGTCTTCCATTCCCATCCTTTTATTAGAAGAAAACATCTCTAATGGTTATAAATTTGCTAAAGTGGTAACAGATAATCTTGTGAAGTTGGATCTACGTGATAGTAGCTTCATACACTCCCTTAATGGTGGTTAAGTCTTCAGTTGGCAAATAACCAAGCTCTCACTGACCAGTGATAGATTGAAGGAAGAGAGTGTTTTTGAGAAGTGGAGTTTTTAAAAAAATCTTCAAATGTAGGAAAGGACTTTCATAGATATCAGATATCAGTCGTGTCATAAATAAAATTATTTACTACATTATCTCAGTGATGAAACCTCTGATAGTCCTGCAGTAGGGGAGATAAATGGACTTCTGGGTATATAAGATGAACTAGTTGCTGAGTGCACGTTGTATATGGGTAGGACTGGCATTGTGATTCTGAAGTTAAACAAGATGGAAGCCCCTTGGAACAGGAGCAAAAGGGCACAAATAAGGTCCAGGTTGCTGAGAAAAGATCTTACCTACTGGGCTCTTTTGATTGGGGAAGGCTATCAGATGCTATACAAGGTACGATGTACCCCATCCTGCTGCAAGGTTTGCACGAGGCAGTCTGCCAAATTGTGGCCTCCACATATCAGTGGAGGTTGTGGACACTAGCCAGAGATCCAGGTTGCTAGGTTGTATGCCTTCACCTATGCCTCATTACTAATCCTGTCATTTCACAGTAGAGATTCATCCTCCTTACTCATGACTCTTGTCCATGCTCTCTTTTGGAGGAAGATATTCTGTAGACATGTTTACTTAATCTTAACACCACAGCTCTGATTTGCCCTTTGCTCCTAGATCTGCTTTCCTCCTCGAGTCTCTCTGATATTCTGACCAAACTCTGTTCCTTACTTCTTATTCCACTTACCTAAGGAAATATCTCCTCTGTAGCCCACAGAAATACCTCAAATCTTTAGCCACTTTCATTACAGGGACCAACATTTTCTTCTTTGTGCAAAACAGAGAACAGAGTTTGTAGTTCCAGACACATATTTCTTCATAAACCTCAAGCAAATTGTTCAGCATGATAATTTTCCCAGTATTCAAAGACAAATGCTAGCATTTAAGCAACCCTTACTGACATCTTGAAAGCATCAGATTAAAATAAAATGGTTAGTATTCTTTAAGGAATGGAGAAAGACCTGTAGCATCAATATTCATCTCACAAAATCTGTGTGTCAATAGTATGTCATAAAAAAAAAAGTTATTGCAAAAAAGGATGTTGTTACAGGAGAGGATCAATACGTCCTTTTTGGGAAATCAACACGGTGACTTCACCTCATCATTTATAATGTATTAGCTAAAAGGCCTAAACTGTCTCAATCAGGAGACACGCCTTGAATTCTCTGCCTGAGGATTTAAAGTGATGTAAGTAATGCTAGCAACATTCATTATTATCTATTGTGTGCCAGTATTCTGCTTAAGCCGCTCTTACTTAATTCTACAACAACTCTAGAAGGGAAGTCGTAATGTCCATCCCCCATTTTACTCAATGCGATCTAAAAGACCCTTCCATCAAAGTCAGCACCCATCAGCACATTTCCTGGAGTTTCTGCACTGCCCAGTGTACCACCACTGAGGCCCTGGGAATCACTTATTCCCATGGCCCCGTACTTCTCAGGTCAGGTTCAATGTGGCTGTAGCTGTAGTGCTTTCAGTTTCTTAATCTTTTTCACTGCCTGTCAGATTAGACCTGATTGTCACGGCTGTTGGCAGTTGTTTGAGAAGTATACACAAGGTTTTAAATAAGAAAACGAAACAGGTAATGAGGGACAAAGGTTGATTTGACAAATATGAGTACAGAGAATGAGATGTGAATTTACAGAATAAAACAGAATAAATCTACATCTGGATGATCTGTTCTCAGTTCTTACCCTGTTATCTTTAAGGAGGTCAGACACTCTTTTTAGCTAATTCAAGCATATAATAATGCAGCTTACTAGCATTTTAAAGATATGTAAAATAAATTATAAGGAAAAATTAATTTTCACTGAATCACTCAGTGTTTTGATATATCTCTCTGTCTACCTACCTACCTGGCTATCTATCCATCTTTGTAGAAATATATAGTAAACGTTTTATGAAAAATATCATAGTTCTTACATAATTACCTCACTTTAAAAAAAATAGTCATTTCCCAGTGTCATCCTTTGAAAACACACTTTTGATGACTTAATAATCATGAAATGGACAACTATTTGGGGAAATTTTTACTTAAATTCTTTTTTAAATTTTGTTTTATAAATATTTCCATAGATTTCTTGAAGGTGCATTCTAATTCACATTCCTTTAACTATTTCTTTATCATAGAGTCCTGGGAATATCATTATCTTTTGTAGCTCTTAATGTATGATATCAAGTTGTTTTCCAAAAGTTGGTCTTAATAAATAGTGCTACCAGTAGCATTTAAGAAAGATGAACATATATTACTACTGAAACAAATTGTTAAGTGTGAAAGCCATTATATGATCATTTTACATTTTATTTCTTTCTGAGGTTGAACACTGTCCATGTTCATAAAAGATTAAATCATTTTTATAATTTTCTTTTCATGTCTCTAGTCACTTTTTGGAAAACAAATATATAATATAAACTGATATTATATATTTTCTAGTTATTTTCTAAATTTGTTATACCAGTTTATATTCTTGCTTCCCAGGAAACAATTATAATAGTGAATCATTTACATATTCAACATCTATATAAGGTATTTGTAGCTGTGTGATTCTTAGTAACTAAAAGCTGAAAAGAATATAGCTCCACATATCCAATAGATAGGGAAACAGAAAAAGAAGACATTTTCTTTTCCTCGGGTACTACAGAACAGTGCAAATGAATGCTATATATACATATCACCATGCATATAATGTAATTAAATATAATGTAAAACAAAGCAAGGTACACAGAAATCAGAGTGTGATTCTCTTTCTATAAAGTGAATGCACAACTAAACAAACCACTGGAGTCATATCTAGGCCATAAAATTAAGAAAAGCCAAAAATGATAAATATGTAACAGTGTTGTTTAGATTACTGCTTCTCAACCCTGGCTGCACATTAGAAGTAACTGGGGAGCTTTTAAAAAAAATATTGATGTCTAGGACCCAGCCCAGAACAATTAAATTAGAATCACTTTAGTCAATGGCTTAAGCTAAGACTTACAGTAAACAAATACTTAGTACATCATTGAGGAAATTAGGGTCATCCTTTCTCAGTACCTTGAGGTCTTTGCTTCTGCAATTATTCCCTATCTGCTCCAGCATTAATTTCTTCCTCACTACTGGGTTACTGTCTTTGGCATATGCATAGGCCTTAATATTAGCTATTTCAAAGGAAGTAATCAAAGAAATGAAAAAAATCCCATCCCTTGACGTTATGTCTTTCCCCTCCCATATACACTACTAGTCTTTTTTATCTGCTTTAATAGTTTTTGTTCTGAAAACAATTTACATTACCTCTATATGTTCATTCCCACATGTTCACAACCTATTTTACCAGACTTGTATCCCCAGATTGACCTCAAAGAGTTTTCATTAAGATCAGTAACCATGACCTCCCCATTCCCCCACGTCTCCCCACCCTCTATAGTCAACTCTTTTTCACTTCACCATCTTGGTGTCACTGAATACAGTTGGTTTGTTCCTCTTGCTTCTCCTCTCTCACTGCCATTCGTTGTACTGGGATATTCTTCCTTTTGAGGATATTGAAGTACTGGTTTATGCTCACAGCTTCATCCTTGTATTCTTTTGTTATTCAAGATGAACTCATTCAATATTTTTAAATACCATCTGTATGTTGTTAACTCCTAATCGTTCATTTTCTGATGTTGCTTCTAAATTTGGGTAGTTGACCCCCAGGGATTGAAATGATGTGAAATATAGATAAATAAATTTAAAAAAAAATAAATTTGGGTAGTATACCCAACTGCCTGTCTCACATATATACACAAATTGATATTTGATTTCAATTCCAAAGTAATTCCTGCCACTCAGCCTGTTGCTTAGGTCAAACAACAGTGATATGATTTATCAGCAGAACTTCTCAGGGGACCTTTCATGTTACAAAAGGGATCACTTCTACAATATGTCCAGTTCCTATCTCAGTGCAAGAACATCTGAACTAATGCAAGTGTCTCCTAACTACTTTCTGCTTCTCCACTCTAACTCCTTAGAGTTTTTCTAAAGCAGCTTGATCCTTTTGAAATGTAAATCAGATGATGTATCTTCCAATGGCATCCCTGCCTGAGCTGCTCCCACAGCTTAGGAGGATGTACAACTGGTAATTGTCCTCAGCGATGATATCATATCCTACCATTGTCAGTATGGCTGTGAGACTTCAGATTTACTCTTCTGTCATCTTTTGAAATGTGTCGTCTCCCCTCTGTCTGGAAAGCTTTTCCCTTAGATCCTGCTTTAAATTAATCCTTCATGTGACTAATTTGGGTCCACCCCTCCCATCTCTAAGGACCTTTTCCCATTATTCCTGCTGGTAAATTGCATGCCTCAAACCACACTCACACTTACCCTCTATCACATACACTGTTTCTGCCTTTATTAAAGTTTTATTGAGTTTTTAAAAGTATCACTGTGTGAGTTCACTGAACTTATGTATATGCATAGTTTTTCCCCACCTCATTAGAATATGTGTGAAAGGAGAGTGGAAACCTTAATCCTGACTGTGTCTTTAATACTTAAGGGCTATGCCTGACAATTGATAGATTCACTATAAAATTTGGAGTGGATAATTAAGTAAATAAACCTCAGTTTGTACTGTTTAATATACCATCTGAGTGTTTGTATCTTAATCGGATGCTGGATAAGCTTTGTTATTTTATTTACAAAACTTCTTGATTACAACATAAATTGACAGAGGCACAGTTCAGTTTCTAAATGTTAAGTATTTTCTTTGCTCCAATGTTATCCTTAAATAGAAAAACATAACTAAGGAAATGTTCACAAAGTAACTTCTTGCATTTCCATGGTCGCACCTCTAACTTCGATGTGCAGCAGCCTATACCCTGTCCTGCTTCTGTTTGTCACTGCAAACCCCAACCTGTCTATTTCCAGGTTCGCTGGGACTCCCAGATGTTTATCATTAACATGTCACCTTTGCTATACTTACACTTTTCAAGGGTTCCCAAATGTTGCTCTCTCCTTATTCTTTGTGAATTTTTTATAATCTATACACAGGCATTCTTTTTAGTGTCTCCCCAAGACGTGAGAACAGGGGCACATCATCACCATCACTTCTTTCTCTCCTATCTAACCCCCCAGTCTTTGCCTCTTGAACCCATCTTTTGAAAGAATGCTTAGGAAGTAAATATTGACAATTTGAGCCAGATGGCCTGGAGATGCCAAAATATTCCACTCCATGTAATTCTGGACCCAATCAAGATCTTAATTGATTACATTGTTCTTGTTTATTATGAAATCATCATTACACACCATTTACTCTGATTATGAATTATATATGTTCATTTTATTTTTGGGTGAACAGTTCACTTGAATATAATTTAAGGGAATACAAAATGTTATTTTAAAATATAAATATACCTAATTTAAATGTTCCAGAAGTGAATTAAGTGGCAATTTTGTGCTGTTCTTAAGAGAAAGGATTTACACCTACACTGTAAATTATAAAGCAAGCTGCAGTGTTCTTAGCACCCACTTCATGCTGTTTCTTTTAAGAATTCCCAGAAGGATTGCTTAGAATATACTAGCGATTAAGTGAGTTACAGTACACTAAAAGATTTTATAACACCACAGAGAAATAAAAAATATATATACAAAATGCAAAAAATGTTATTTGAAAAGTTAAAACTAGTATTTTTCTGATGTTCATTCTTCATATTAACAGAATTTCTGCCCTTCTTCCCTATAATGAGTATTCAGAAGTCAACATTTAAAAATACAAGCTGTCTTTTTCTAGGTGGCTGAATGCAAAATGTCATAAGACTAAATGTCACCCTTGACTCAAGTATTTGTGATATTTGCAAAAAAAGGATTCACTTATTTAGATTAGTATTATATTACCATGAAAGTAAAAATATTACTGCAACAAATTACAAAAAAGAAATACGCTGTTTTCATTATTTTGCATTTTAAATAAAGTGCATGAGATAGAATAATACTTCATGTTTATTATAGAATCATAGAAAAAGAGTCATTATTCTAAATAATCCTTCATTTCTCCTGACCTGCAGACCTTTATCCAAATGCTTAAGTTTGCTCATCTTTCAGGGCTATGAAATGACACTTCAGATCCATTTCATGCTACAATTAATGCATTTCTAGAAAGTGGCTTCCCTTCTCCCCCTCCTTCTTTCCCTCCCTCTTCTTCCCACCCCCTTTCTTTTTTCACATCAGGGACTGTATCTCATAATCATGTTATTAAATTTGCCAGTATAGGATTTGGTTAAAGTGTGATTTGAATTATAGTGATTTGACTAACATTAGCTAGAAACAATTTTCACACTATCCGAGAAGTTCTATAACTCTTGATTATAAAGTATCAGCAATAAATTATTAATAATTATAGAATTTTTAGGATACTATCACTTGTGGGAAATAAAGGATATCAAGAAAACTGATTATAAAATCTGTAATCATGATGGAAAACTTAAAAGACTAATGGGTATTATATAAAATGATAACAAACAAATCTTTGTTTTCTAAACTAATGAAACTAAGAAAGAGTTAAGGGCACTTTCATTTTCCCTAGATAAGGCTATCAATTAGTGTAGAAATTTTAAGTAATATTTTTTAAGACACACAATTGGACTATGTTTATAGAAGATATAGATAACTTAGAATGTATGTTACATGAGGGTGGTATGTTTTTAGCATTTTAATATAATTTGAAATATGCAAATAAATGCCAGAATAGGGAAAATCCCCTGATTTCTCCTTTAATTCTAATAATCAGAGCATTTCTCTTCTGGTCACTATAATGTGTCCACTTTTTTTACAGTTCATGAAATTCAGCACCAAGTGAATATCAAACAATTTGATTCCGTTCTCACATCTTTTTCAGGGAGTGAGCATTAGATTCCACACAGTAAGCATTCAGTCCCACAAGACTGCTACCACTCCAGACTACAACTACGAATCACAGGTTGTTGCTCATACTTTTGGCCAACTGGCTACAAATTTTAATTCCTACCACTTGCCCCTCTCCCCTTGGTTGATCATTTGTTAGACTGTCTCTTGGAACTTGGGGAGACACTTAATACTTACTGTTTATTATAAAGGTTTTACTGAAGATACAGATACACTGTCAGATGGAAGAGAATAATAGGGCAGAGCACGGCAAGAGGTTATGGGTCTTCCATCCTCTACTACTGCACATGTTCAGCAGACCAAAATCTCTCTTAACCTCATGCTTCTGGGATTTTAAGAGAATTTTCATCATGTCGTCATGATCCATCATTCATTCAATTCTAAGTTCACCTGTCCTGTTGGAGAATAAATGATAGGACTAAAACCTAAGTTTCTAATCATGTCTTACTCTTTGGTGGCAAGAGCTCATCCTAAAGATAGTCAGGAGTTTATGAAGAGCTGCCTCATTAGAAGAAAAGACGTTCCTTCCAACCAGGACATTCTAGGGGCTTTCAGAACCCTGTGTCTGGAACTAGAGTTAAGAGATAAAATATTAGAACAGAAAAATACTCCTAGTGCTCTTATCATTTAGAAAATTATAAAAGATTTAGGAACTTTATCCCAGAAACTGAGCTGGAAGAGAAAGATAGAAACATATGTATTTTCTAGACTATCACATTATTTGTTCATTATTCCATCAAACTTAAATAATTATTACTTACAACCAATATTGTTTTATTTAGATCTCAATTGTCAATTTTTCTCACAATTATTTTCAAGTAATTTCTAAATATCTTATCATTATAACAATTAAATACTGGAGTTTGTGTTCTTTAAAACTATTATCTGAGTATCTGAACATATTTTAAAATAATTGCACTATCTCAAATTCTTCAATTGACACATAATTTAATTCTTATATTTGATTGGATCAAGATCCACATATGTTCATACATGGCATATATTTTATTTTATTATTTGATACCACACTTTTGAAAGACATAGAAGGAATGATAGAATGCTGCCAGTATAGAAAGTATGTAGAAATGACAGGAAGAAAGGAAAAAAAGAAAGACTTAAGGCAGGTCCAAACTGATATCAGGTCAAAAGGAGCAGAAGTCACCAATCAAGAAGCCACATTTAAAATTCAGCTTCTTCCATCCAGGTTCCCTCAGGTTCGCACCACCCACGTAGCAGTTGCCACTCAAAATGCAGTTTAACAACAGGGTTTATTTACAAGGGAATATTAACAGGGAAAACAAAAAGTCCTTAAAGCCACAGTTGCCAGTTATCTTACCCCAGTCACCATTTTCAGTCCCAAAGGTCCCAAAGACATATGTCCATGATGGTGCCCCTTTGCTCCTCCAAACCTGAGGCAAGCACTCTGCAAAGTCCATTATTCTTTCTCTGGCATCTTCTCTTTGCTTCTTCTCTCTCCAGTGTTCAGCACTGCTCCACTTCTCCAAGGTGCTTCAAACCTCTTCCACAATTCTGATGCACAAATCAGTTTTCCAAATCCCTGGCCATTTTCAGGTACCAGCTCACTATGCCACCTTGTTGCGGTGCCACACTTTCCACACCTGCCACACTTCTACTGGCGGCCATGGCTCCTTTCCACCACCAGCTCACTCTTCCAGGGGGCATCTGCCCAGCCTGGTCATTCGGGCTACTCTTTACTCACCTACATTCTTGCCTCTCTTTGCCCCAAAAGTCTGTCTCTATGGCCCCTGCTCCTTTCCTTTTTATGTTCTTTTTCTTTCTCCTAAAAGTCAAAGGCTCCTATTTCCCTTTACACACCCTCTAGGTGATACATTCTGTCTTCTGGGTCCACACCTGGAATTTACAACAATGTAAAAGTACCCTTCCTGTTTAGGCCTCTTTTACCTCTGTGCTTTTCAGACATGGCTAATGGCATCAATCCCTAAATTTTAATACTGCACATATTGGGGTCTCGGCTTCAAAACATGTGTGCCATATTGACCCATTCCCTGGAGAATTTTCAGTTCCTAGAGCAAGACTGGGGGTTGTATTAGTGAGGTTTCTTCAGGGTTTGTTCTTCTAATAGGTGGGATTCTGGGACTTGTATGGCATTGGATTGTCCAGATGTTCCATTTGTCTTCAGTTACATTGAAGGAAGGACTGCAACAACTTTTCTTCCCATCTCCCTCAACATAGGTCTTTGTACTATATCCAGATACATCTTCATTTTTTGGTTTATACTAGCAGACATGGCAGCTGTCTGTGCCTGTAGGTAAAGTAGGTTGGGATATTGCATCTTCTTAGAATTACTACCAAAAATGTCTCTACTCGAAGGTAGCCTCTATGCTACTTGAATGAATCAGGATATTTGTTTTATAAAGTTTCTCAGGATGTAGATTTTTTTACTGTTTCATAATATTGTTTTCATATGCTTTTATCTCTTGTACTTCTTATAAATTACATACTTAGCTCTAGAAGCTTGACCAGATTCATATTTGAGATTTTGGAAGGAAAATTTTTTAGGTTATAGTAAATACCTTTAGCACTTTCAGTGGGAATATACAATATATGGTTCTCATTTTAGTGTATGTCAGCAAGCAGTGATATTCACAAGTTAGAGACAATATTTCTTTAGGGCTTGCAAATTATCATACTCTTAGTATTGACTGTAGTCACATCAGCTTATTCTCTCTTCTTTACTTCTTCATTGAAATAATTATCTAAAAAATTGTTATCTACAATTTGGTTAAAGGAAAGATGGAAAAATATTTAATTACTTTTTCATATTTCCTGGTTATCAAAATAGTGATTTCATCTCATAGGATCTTTCAAAGATGAGTGATGAGTTCTTTTTTTAGTATCATTATAAATTCATAGATTTAGGCTATTGGATGTCCATTAATGTGTCAAAGTTATTATCCAACTAATCTTCAAATGTCCTCTGTTGACAAGTGGAAGCTATTTCAGTTGACTCCTGAGTATTTCTGACATGATCATAGTTGACATCTTTTTTCTATTGTAACATTACGATACGATGATTTTTAATACGAATATATATTTGGTTTTTGTACTGTGTCTGGTATCTGCCACAGAGCTCTTGAAACCCATGGAATTTCCTACCTAATGAGAGACATATGTGTCTTTTGTTATGTTTGTTTTGTCAATCATGTTTGATTCTCTGTAGATCATTAAGGGTGGGAGGAATCAACTATGTGATTAGAGATCAGGAACCTTTAGTCTACTGCTTGCTGACCTCTAGGGAATGAGGAACCGGGGACTGTATCACAAGGGCCAATGATTAAGTCAACTACACTGATATAATGAAGCATCTATAAAATCCTGAAAGGATGTGGCTCAGAGATCGCCCAGATCTGTAAACATGTGGATGTGGTAGGAGGGTGGTTTCTCTGGACAGGGTTTATCATGTCAGAGCCCTTCCCTCTACTGTGTCCTTTGTATCACTTCCATTGAACTCTTCCTGAACTATATTCTTTCATGATAGATTGGTCATCTAGTCATTATGATGTTTCTCTGGGTTCTGTGACCCTCTTTTGAAAATTAATTGAACCCAAGGAAGCAGTCATTGAAATCTCTGGTCTATATAGTTGCTTGGTCAGAAGCACAAGTGACAAGCTTGTAAGCAGCTGGCATCTCAAGTGGGAGAAGAGGCAGTCTTGTAGTCTCTGGGTCCTCAACCTGTAGAATCGGACACTAGCTCCTGGTGGATAGTATCAGAATTGAGTTGAATTCTAGAGCACCCACTGGTGATAGAGAATTGCTTGGTAGTGTGGGGCCCCCTACCCCAAACATGTTTTGGGATTTGTTATAAAACTTTGACCAGCATTTAGCCAAAGTGCTCATTCTTTGAGGCTGCCTTTTCTCCATGCAGGGTGGAAATTTGCCCGCTTTCTCCACTGCTGTATCTTGCTGTATAGAGTCTGGAAAGTAAGTAATGTCAGTAGAAATTACTGGACTAATAAAGATTTGGAAGTTAAAATGAATACTAAAAGATGCAAAATCAACTCAGATTTGTACTTTTTATGAAGAAGGAATAATAGAGGATTTACCCTCCTACCTGAAATTACTAAGGAGATACAAAAAAAACAAAATTGGAAAAAAACATAAAGTATTTATGAGTTATTGAACAATAAGCAGTGACAAGTATTGACCCCTTCACAAGTAAATACACTAGGTGAACCATCATAGAATGAGCTTGTCATTCTAGCTTACAGTCTCCAGAGAGTTCCTGGGACACTCACAGGGTGAAGGAAATAAAAGTGTGACAGTCTCTTCTTGTTGAGGAACCTGAGATGGGAGTTTGAGGAGATAAGGATAGTTGAATTCAAGTTCACAAGGCAGAGTATTAGAAAGGATGCAGCTGCACAGGAAGGGAATTAAGATATGTAGAGAAGTTCCTTTGAGTATTGAAAACTGGTTAACGAGTTTCTTGGGAAACTACCCAATTTTTGGAATAGGAACTCCTATTCATGAATGATCAGAGGGAACAATCCTAGATAATGCTGGGATTACTGCCAGCCAGAGTTAAAATACTTTGTTATTCATGGGACATGAGGTTAACTACTAAGATAGTTTTTGCTATAGTCATGTGGAAGACTAAGCTTGGATTTAATGCCAATTTGATACACCTTAAGAATTTAAATGTGGGAGCTTAAACAAACTCTTTCCAAGTAACATGTCCCAGAAACAAAACTCAATAATATTTGTAAGAAGAAGACACCTGAACACATGGCAAAATGACAATCACAATATCTGGAATTTAATTTTAAAAATTTACCTCATATGACAATAGCATGAAACATGACTTAGATAAGAAATAAAAATTAACCAATCAAAACTAACTTGCATCCCTAAGTTTTTTGCAGCCTGATTCACAATAATCATGAACTGGCAACAACCTAAGTGCCCAGTGACAGTCAAATGAATATAGCAGAAACTATATTTGAAGAAATCATGGTTGAATATTCAAAATTAATAAAATTACAAATTCAACAGTTATAAGAAACTAAATCCAAGAACTGGAAATCTGGGGAAAAAAATACATACACATACACACACACAACAATCAAAAGCAGTGATAAAAATCAAAAGCAATCAGAAATAGAATATTACTTATAGAATAATAAATCCCACAGAGATAGTAACTTTCTAATGAAAAATATGCAATCTAAAAAACAACCAAACAAGGACAGGAAAAAAAAAAACAAAAAACCCGACAAACTTTTTTTTTTTGATACTAGATCTCGCTACTTTTGCTTGTGGAACTACAGGCAGGCTTATGTTGCCCGGGGTACTGCAGACTCAAGCAGTCCCCAGCCTCAGCTTCCCCAGTAGCTGGGATTAGAGGTGTGTGCCACCACGCCCAGCTATTTTTTTGGAACTAGGTCTCGCTACGGCCCCTGGTGGGACTCGAACCGTGATCTCTGGCCCTGGCTGTGGCTTCCTAGGTGCTGCCACTTACAGTCATGCGCTAACCATGCCTGTCCTGACAAGCTCTTAATCAAGCAAGAATATTTTTTTGAGACATGAGGGCAATACACTCTTTCAGACATATATTAGCTAAGAGAATTCATCCCTAGCAGGCTCATACTGTTAGAAATATTAAAAGGAACTTCACCAAAAAGGATAATTCATGTCAGGTGGAGATCTGAATTTTCACAAAGAACGAATGACGTAAAAAATTGGTAAAATAAGTAAATGACATTTAAGTAAAATTAATGATAATTATGATGATTATGATTATAATGAAGTTATAAATAATAGGTATGACATACAGATGCTGGGAGGAGAAAAATAAAGCTATTAAAATACAGCATATCACATACCATGTGATATACTTATTTGTGTTGCCTATAAAAACCTCACTTAAATATTGCCCGAATTTAGCACAAATATAATTTAGCACAAATATAATTAAATATAATGAATCAAATAGATTAAAAGTAAAAGGAGAGAAAAAGACATATCATGGTAATACTAATCAAAAGGCAAAAAGTTGGAGTGTTTATGATAATACAAGACAAAGGAGATATTAGAGAAACATACTAGCAAAGTATGTTTCATAACATTTCATACTGTAAAGGAGTATATAGTAATTTGAGACATTAATAGATTTTAAACAGTATCAAAAGATATAAAAGAAAAACTAAATGAATTGCAAGAAAAATATACAAATTCACAATTATAGCCAGAGATTTTTAATAACCATTTCTCTGAAATTGATATAATTCAGAGAGCAAATTCACAATACTATCAACCAATTTAATATAAATGGTTATTTGTACAGAACTATCAATCAGCTTGACTTAATTTAGAACATTCCACTTAACAAAACAGAAAACATAGTTTTTCAAGTGTACTTGAAATATCTGGCAAGATATATCATACTGTGTCATAATATGGTTCAATAAGTTGAACTTAAAAATTTCCTGGTCACTCTCAAATAAAAATAAAAGAAGAAAGATTTCTGGAAATTTCACCAATACGTGGAAGCCTGATAATATACTTTGATCAAACAAAAATGAATATTCAATACATCAACATCTCTGCCTAAAATGTTCAGCATAAAATAAGATACCCATATAAATAAGAGAAAACCTGAAACCAATAATTTTAGCTTCCATACAAACTAAGTACAGCAAATAACTACCCCCCCAAAAAATAGAAGAAATAAACATAAAAATCAGTAGAAATCATAAAGTAGAAAATAGCAAATTAAAAGAGGATATCAGTGAATTCAAGGGCTGATTTTTTTATGAGAAGATAAATAAAATTGATTACTAAAAAGACTGATGAGGATTAAAAAAAGAAGAAAATATTTCCACTTTTTCTTTTTTGCTAGTAAAAAAAAGAAAACACTGAAATATAAAAAACAATGTTTGTAGATTATAGTGCACTGAGTTAAAGGGGTTATCATCAAGCCATTTAAACTGAAAAATTTGTAACAAAGATAAATATCTCTTAGTATGAAATTTGGGCTAAAACCATTTTTGTGGTTATGAAGATTGAAAGTAAAAGATTTTTAGAATATATTTTTAAATATAGGCAAGATATAAACTAGTTTTGATAGGGAGTGCCTACCCCCTGGGTGTCATTGTCTCCTGTTTAAGATCCCATATTTCAAGGAAGATATGCTAAAATGTGAGAATGGCCTTAATTAGAATTTCATTTCAGAAAGATACAAGGGAAAGGAAGAAGTAAAACAGTTTTTTTTTTTTTTTTCTTTGTAATGTAATAATTCAGGAGCTGCTCCTGGAAGGCAGGAAAACAGAAAGGATATATAAAGAGGTTTGAAACAAAGTTGAGGATTCGATGGGACTTCTGATTTTGATATTGATTCAGGTGTGGGTTCTGCCATTTTGTGGGATGAAGATGTGAGCCATGTGAACTTGGCCATGTGGCCAAGGCCTGGGGTCTGCAGTCTTTGGCTGACCCAGGCTAGCACCATGTGTGCATAAGGAAGCTAAGGAATTTGGAGATTTGAACTCCGTGTTGGAGTTTGTTTTGTTGAGTTTAGCTTGAGTCTGGGAGAGGCATTGCAAAAGTCAGGCCTGAAAAGAAAGTGAACTTTGCTGGATCCAGTACCATGGAGATTCTGCTACCTGGAGAAGAACAAGGAGAAGACGGCATGGAGGAGCTGGAGCACGCCAAAGGAGCACACCAAAGGAAGATGTCTTCGAACATCTGGAGATGAACACTTACTGACTGGACATTGGTGAGATGATCAGGACTGAGAGACTGAGGATATTTAGGCAATCTGGGAAAGACTTTGGACAATGTTGAGAAAGGTTTTGGACAATGTTAATGTAATTTAGAGTTTTACTTACATGTTTCTTTTGAAGTAATTAGGTAATCACTTTGTTAGAAATAAATTAGTCTGTACTCTGATAGTCTTGCTTTGGCTTGGGATTTTGGTTGCGAAGGCTGGGCATGGTGGAAAGAACCCATGGAAGTTTAGAAGAGGGTAAATTGAGGCAAATTAGTCTAAAGTTTAAACTGTGTTTCTAAGCTTTTTCTTTTTAGGTCTGAGAGAGGGGAAGAAAACAGAGAAGCTGGTAGCTGATTTTTGCATACCAGTAGTAGGTGAACAGTGAAAATGCTAATAAACTGCTTTGAGGCTGCTTCCTAGGGAAAAGCAGGCATAGGTGTTCAAGTTCAAGTAAAAGTTGTTTTTTTTTTTTTTTACTCGATTTCAGTTTGACATTTGGATACTCAGTTGTAGGTACAGCATATAAGAACCCCAATAAAACATTATTCATTCATTCCATATTTGGATAGAGAGGCTCTTAACAAAAATTGTGCCCAATTCTGGACTTTATAATTTAAGTGAAAGAATATTTTGCTCCAGTAAAGATATAGAAAGAATTCAGGAAATGAACAATGATGTCACCAATATTATCCCCAATGAAATAAATATAACATGTAACAAAATTCTACTGAAAAAAATCCGTTCACTGTTATAGGCACATTTTCCTTTAAGTTGCCTCAAATTTGGTGAGAAAATTCTTCAGAAAACAGAAATTGGATTATATAAGCCAATAAAATAAGACTGCTGAAGGTCTTCCTCAAATTATGCTACTGATAATCTTAATAATTATACTGTCCCGGATTTCGGAATCTAGGACTTAAAGGCCCATTATTTTTTCCTGCTCAGGTCTCAGAGCTATTAATTCAATCGGGAAAAAAATAGTTGAGAATCCAGAGTATTTGACCCCATTGTGGGAACAGGCAGTATCCTAGAGCAAGACAGACCAGGGATCAGGCATCTTCAAGTAGACTTGAAGACATCAGGCCAAGACACACAGAGCAACAGCCTGGGGCTTAATTAACACAAGAATAGGGAAGACATTCCTCACCTCCCCCCTAGATGAGCCAGGGAAGAAGACAACCTGACAAAGAAGGCATATCCATGCCTCCTTATGGCCCTCTGGGCTCTGTCTTCTGTCCTAATTGACAAATCCTCTGAGTAAAATATTCTCATTTTAGAAATGTCCATCTTTTTAATCTGGCCTCAGTCAAGCCCTGCTAATGAGGCCTCAGAGCTACTGTCTCTTGGAGGCAACTTTGCATATTTCTGCTTGACTCTTCTTGAAAGATCAGTTTTGTTCTCAGAGTCTATCTTATTCTTTCATTTCCAAGTGTGGGGGGGGGAGGCATCATTTTATAATTTTATAGCCCCTTCTACTCACAACCCTCAGAAGGAATATGGGTTTTTTTTTTTTTTCCTGTCCATTTGTAAGGGTAGCTTTGGCACTAATCTCTTTAGGAAAATGTCCTGAAATGTGTGATTTGACACATTCCTTAATTCTAATATAACTCTGTATCCAGTGACAAAGCTATGACATGATGGTGTTTCAATACTCTCAATCTTGTTAAGAGCTATTAGTGATGATTAGTAGCATGGCTATAACTTCTGTAGTAGCTGTTTTTAGCCTACAGAAGTAGGTAGGATTTAGGCAACAGTTTTACAGTAGTGAAATGAGATATGAATTCTCTTAAATCTTTCATGATTACTTTTGTCAAGCTTTATTTACACTCATAACATAAATGGGCTTTGGACAAGAGAGCCAATTAAATTGTAGAGAGAAAATGAGATTACTCTTTATTCCTTATATCCAAATAGATGCTTTCTAGCTTTATTTTTAAAGAAATTCCTCTTGAAACAGATTTGAGATTTGGAAATCTTGACAGAGTCATCTGGCTTAGCTTCCTGTCTCTACTTGTGTTTATGCCCAAACAGCACTTTCAAAGATTCTACACATGAATGCAGAGCATCCCTTGTAAATTGTTTTTAAGTTCAATTTCCTGTGGAGTCTTTAGGTCCAACCAAACTCTCTTGCTTTAATCATATGTTGTTAACTTTTCAACAACTCATTATGCACTGAAAACTCTGTGAGAATTGTTTCTTAGCTCTACCTTTAATTTTTCTGTCCTCATAATCCTTTCATTTGTTCTGGATCCCATTAAATTACAGAGATGAATCGTGTGTACAATTCCTTTATAAGGGAGGATGACAATAGGGTGCAGTAGAAGACATACTAAGCTCTGCCCATACCATGAATGTATCCCAAGACCAGTTTTTCATAATAATAGCATTTTTAGGTTGGAATCCTTTCTATCCCAGCCCTTTCTCCTGCTTCTAAGCTCCTCTAGCATTTCCATCTGCCTTTCTCCTGGAGTTAGGGAATCTCAGAATCATAAAACCAGAAGTGACTTCTTAAAGGTCATTTATTTCCTCTAGTTCCAGAATGACTAAAGGTGGGTAAGAACAGTTCTCCTGACTAGCAACCATTATTTTTTTTTTGACCAGCTAGTGGATTTTATATTCTATTTTTGCCACTGTTGTAAACCAAGTTGTTATATTTTTATGAGCAAGAAAATGTCCTAGGTGCCAAGCACCTGCAAGAACTTGTAGAAAATGTTAAAAAGGAAGAAATATTGGGATGATGTGAATGGTTAGAAAATACTGCAACAGAGAAGACCTTTTGGGGGAAGTACAGTTAAAGAAAGACCAAGAAGAAGAGAAGAAGTCATTATTGGGTTAAAAAGTTCCAGAGAGACCACTCTGTGCTAGAAAATGCAGGTACAAAAAGATATACAGTATTGCTGCTCTGTCTTCAAGAATCTCATAGCTTGTGGAGAAAGCAAATATGTACACTGATAATTAAATACAGTGAGGCAGATGCTAATACAGGGATGCACCAAATGCTGTGGGAGCACAGGGGCAGACAAAGTTTCACAAGGGAATTTTGGAAAAATGTGGGAGCTTCATGAATTTGCAAATGAATCATTCACAGGGCTGTGTAAATCTCCAATTTTAGCACATTTCTGCGGTACCTGCTTCCTATGTCTTTAAGCTTGATTCTTGGGTGGGAAGAGATTTTAATTTCCCTTTATCAACTGCTCTTTATATCTATCTATCTATCTATCTATCTATCTATCTATCTATCTATCTATCTATCTATCTATCTATCTATCTATCTATCTATCTATCTATCTATCTATCTATCTATCTATCTATCTATCTATCTATCTACCTACCTACCTACCTATCTATCTACATATATATGTGCAAATATTCAGGTATTAACAGATGAGAAATAAATAGCATGAATCCATAAATCTATGCTGGAGAGGAAAACAAAGAGACCTATTTTCATCAGTAAGCAAAGTTCAGCATATCTCCAGTTTGATGAGTCAGCATATTATTTCTATAACTGGTCCAGTTTAGCAAGAGTTGATTATATGAACTCTGTCATCTGAATTTACTTTTTCCCATTTTTTCCTTCTTAAGCTCAGAGGAGTAGATGTCTGTTTCGAATACTGTGCCAATGATTTCTAATTTAAAAGGCTTTGGATTTACTGTCTCGCTTTTTCTACTTTACTGATGACTTGGATATGGATTGGACCATAGATTATCGCTGAAATCACCCCAAATACCAGGAGATCATTTCTTCAGTTGAAGCTATACTTCAGTGTCCTAAGTGGGTCTGGCTTGCAGTATAATTGGGATCATTGGGCTACCAGTGGGCTACTGCTCCTTGGTACCCAAATAACTAGACCAATAGGGAGATTAATAGAAAATGTACTTAAGTGGTTGAGTAATGCACCAGCTTATAATCCTTTTTATTTAGTCAAATAGATTGTTTTCTAAGAGAAATAGTGAATTATCTTATCTTTATTCAGTTTTCAAGGTGTTTTTTTTTTTGAGCTCTAGTTATTGTTTTTTTCAGATGTCAACATTTTGTGCCAAATGCTATCTGCCACCCTAAATCCTCTTTAACAGAACCTCAGCTCTGTTTGTGATCTGTGATAGTAAAATTGACATCAATTCTGCAGGTTCATTATAGTAAGGGTTGCTCATGGGATACTGCCCTGATGAGTAAGTATAAGCCACCAGGTAGACCGGTGGGGCAGCTGTTATTTTCTTGATAAAACAGGGTAGGTACAGCTGGTTTGTGCCTTTTGCTTGTATTCTTCACTACTTATTGGGAGTAAGGAATTGTGAACCATTGTAGGGTAATCACATATTGCATTTATGAAAAATGAGGTCACCTTCTAAGAGTGGATCTTGAGTTACTTGGTGACTTATTCCGAAATACTTTTCTTGTTCACGTATGGTGCTGTACACTCCTCAACTCCATGCTTGTTGTCTATGTAAACAACAGGTTCCTGTTTGGTTGAGTCACCATGAATAAATCTGCTGTAACTGAAGGCACAACTCATGATTAACCTACTTTTCTCTTTTCTTAGAACAGGCCATTAAATATTATAGAGGGATAATTTTAGGACTTAGATACACCTAGACTCAGATTTAATAGCTTTCTGATCGTGAACAAATTATTTTACTAGTGAGTTATTTTTTTCTACATATTGTCATACAACCATGCCAGGCCAGGAAGATTCCTTATTGGGGATACCATACATATAGGCAGACACATGCGCACGCTTATTGGGGATACCATACATATAGGCAGACACATGCGCACACTTATTGGGGATACCATACATATAGGCAGACACATGCGCGCGCGCGCATGCGCGCGCGGACACACACACACACACACACACACACACACACACAGACACACAGAGACTTACTCTGAGAGGCAGAACAGAAACTGCTCTCTTCCTCTCCTGTAAATTGCTAAGTGTGGTAGCCAGGCAACCAGTACACTGTTACAAATGCAAGGCTCATCTGTTGTTGCTAACCTCTCAAAGTTTTGGGCTCTCTTTTGTGTGAAAGGTGAAAGACAGTCTGATTTTAATCTAGTTTCCATACACATGTAAAGCAAATAGTGCCTTGCTTTAAAATTATTATGTTAACTAGTAATATTAAAACATTTTAAAAAATGATATGTTTAAGAAATGCCCTTTCTGGTATCATCTTACCAAGACATTATTATCACCTACAAATATTTGTTAATTTTGGACTAGGTATAGGTAGACTCTGCTTAGAATGTATTTAGGATAGTTCCTAAAGTTCTACCTCATTGCACAATGTAAAACACAAAAGCTAAACTCAATAAATGAGTCACTACTTTCTCAGAATCAAAGCCATAAAAAGGGAAAGCTACATCTTTAAAAACTTCTATTCATTGAAGTAGCATTAGCTGATTTATACTCTATCCTTAATCTCTATTTCCTTGAAATTGATGTCAGAAATATGCCCACGGGGAAAGAAATGAATATCAACTACAACTATCTACCAAATAACAGATCACTTTAAAATGAAATAAAATAATTCCTTTTAAAATAGGGGAAAATTCCCTATGCTCTGGGAAGGCAGAAAGGCAGGAGGGGGAAGTAGTATGTTTAGATTCCAGTACCCCTGGTTTCTGAAAACCGTTCCATCCTTTACTAGCTTTGTAAGTCAGTTTCTTGGTCAATAAGCCTCAATTTCAATAGTTATATTAAATGTTTGTAATATTAGGTGTCTGATATAATTACTCAGCATAATACAGATATTTAATTTTAACACAAATCTTTTAGATAAATTTAGTAGGAGGAACAGATATTTATTCCATCATATGCTGGGGGATTTTCTTACCACGGTTTGTGAAGCTAGGAGCTGTCAGTCACTTTACTATATTGTGTAACTCAAACAATTCAGAAAATCCAAGCCTGCTTTTGAGGCCATAATTAACTGCTGGTCTATATACCTAAAATATCTGAAATGATTTTAAAATCATTGTGTATTAAAAATTAAAGTTCACTCTATGGAAACCAACTGAAATTTTCTTCCCCTCCCACTGATTGATAAGAAAAAAGAAAGTGGCCTTTAGTAATTTCCAACCTAACTTAATTTTAAATTCCCTAAGTCTTTCTTTTCTATTAATAATAAGAGATTGAGGGGGTGGGCAAAGGGATGAAGGGAGGAAGAAAAGGAGAAAAAGACACATGTGAGGGGAAGATGTCTACGGTGGAAATGCTTGCTCTAAAACATTGTTCTCCCTGCTGGGGAGGGACACTGTCCGTGTTAGTGTTCAGCTTTGCTGTCTTCTAAAGGCAAACTTCCCTCCAAAGCAGTCTTGCTCCCTTGGTACTATAAGTGCAGATTCAGCACTGTATTTTGCTGTCTGTTCTATCCACAGCTACAAATGGCAAACATCCTAGAGTGTTTGTCCAAAATTGCTGTCAATTATTTGTGAGCAAGGATTTTACAGAATAACATATTGAATTCAAATTGTGTCACTCATGCTGAATTATGACATCATGCCACCAAGATGAATAAATCCTTAATGAATGTGCTGACATGATATTATTTTCCAAAATCTGTGTCTATGAAGAATACTATTGATAGTCCCCATTTCTTATGGGGAAACCATCTGTCAGTATGATATTGTAGGCTTTTATTAGGCATAGCAGTTTTTAATGATTTGTATAGAACTTGGGACAGTATTTTGAAGATAATATTTGTCCATTACCTGTTTATTGATGAATCAGACTCTAAGACAGTACAGGTCCATGAAAGATACAGCAATAAGGATAATGTATTTTAGAGCTTCAATAAAAAAATAAAAATATTTATGCCTGCTCACTATTTTTCTTAAAGGTCTATACTCTTGAATTGTATAGAAATCATTGCATTTGTATAGGGTATTTTACTTTTGAAAGAATTCATTTCATTATGAATTACGGAGTTTAGTTATTGATTAAATAAAGCATTCTTGATAGTATCATGCTTTGTCCTCAATAATAGAAACATGATCTGAGTGCTGTTAGAAAAAAACAGGGATGAGCCAAAAGGACTTCATTGAAGTGGTGATATGAACCAGGTCTTAATAAAAATTGAAATTTACTATACAAAGAATGTGAAAATGAAGGGGAAATAAAGGCAGGAAAAGTGAGTGATGTGTACAAAATCACAGAACTGTAATAGGGAAGTATATTTCAGTAATGGTGAGAAGCCTGCTGTGACCGGAATACAGAGAACAGCAGGCGAAACAGACACAGGGAAGATGGGTTGAAATGATAATCCTAAGAAAGAAAAGCCAAAGACAAATTATGTCACTGAAATAAATCAAAACAGCATCTCTGACAACTATCACCATTTATTTAGTATTCTACTATGGTTAGCAAACATCATGTATAATTTAGTATTCTCGAGAGCTTTGTGAAGACATCATTTTATAAGTGAAGAAACTGAACTATGAAAAAATTGCTTTCCCAAGATTGCACAGCTAGTAAATGATGAAGTAATAATTTAGCCTAGTTCTGCAGGATTCCGGAGCCCATTTCTTTAATTCCTTAGTACGTGGCTTCCCATTGTGCCCTGGAGATACTTCCAGTTTGTATTTTTTTCTGTAGTTATAGTGAAGTCACTGGAAGTCTTCAAGCAAGGGAATGAGGTGGTACAGAGAATGGCATGTAGGAAAAGAGGTAAGGGTAGCAGTGAGGTAGTACAGCAAAAGACACATTCACATATGTTACCTATACACATATATATATATATATACATATATATTCATATATGTGAATATGCTACAGGGTAAATGGGATAGAATAGATGGGAACAAACCCTAGGTTTCTAGGTAAGAGACTGATTGGATTATGGACAAGTAAGATGGGGAGAGATAATATTCATTTTGAGCATGTTGAGTTGGAATTTTCTGTGAAAGACTAGGGATAGTTGACATCTTTCTTAAACTCACCATTTTTCTGACTTATATATCCCAGAATCAAAAATGTTATGTTTATTTTCCAAGATCAAAACCTGGTGTTTAAAGTGTGAAGAACGAAATTACCCTTAAACATGATGATTATCCACCTTGGACATAAATACGTAAAGAGGAAGAATAATCGAGAGACTTAAAACTAACGACACACATTACAAAAGGAATATGCTTCCTGTCTTATAGCAATCTCCAGGACTGCTCTAAGAGATGACAGAGCAGGAACCTGGGTCGATGTCTTTTCTCATCTGTTAGGGGCACACTGGTCTCCCTGGGACATAGATGGGAAGGAAGGTCAATGAAATCATCAGAGAAACTTTTGAGAACTATGACTGCTTGAGTCTGGACTTAATTAAATAGGAATACTGGTTATCAGAATGGGGGTGGGAATTGCACACACATACAAACACTTTATTACTGTATTTTTGTTTGTCTTCAGTTATTCTGTAGGTGATTTCTATCCATGATCCATAGTCTCACACGTGAATTATTACTAGGATTTTTGTGCGTGTGTTTTGTGTCTTTGGTTTTCATTTTTCCTACTTATTTTATTGGCTTATCTTTCTCTACCACCACCCCTTTTACCATTTTACAATTTCTCCTTCATGTTTGTAAACATGCTGTATGAGTTTTTTTTATTATTATTATTCTGATTTGCTTTATTATAATTCCCTGGAACTCCTTCCATTTTGTTGTAAACCATGACATTTTATCTTTTCTTATTGGTGAATAGTATTCCACATTGTGGATACAGCACATTTTTTATCAGTGAACATTTAGGTTGTTTTTTTTTTTTGTCTATTATAGTAAACACTGCAATAAAAAATGCAGAAGATAAATTCTTTTGAGTTGATGGTTTTTTGGATAGATGCCTGAGAGTTAAATTCCTGGGACATAAAATATTTATGTTTAGTTTGTTTTTTTTTAAGTTTAGTTATTTTTAAGGTATATCTTGTAAAAAAGCACTATTGTTTCCTTATTTATTCTGTTACTGATCTGTCCATTGTTATAAGTAGAGATTTAAAATCTCCTAATTTTTGTCTTATTGTCAATTATAATTTTTAGTTCTATTAATAATTCTTATATCTCTTGGTGCTCCATTATTTGGTGCCCATATATTTATGTTTTTTTTCTTTTTATTGTATTAGACTCAATCTAATATACTGTTCGTCTCTGTTTCATTTTTTAATTAGAAATCTATTTTATCTGATATAAGTATAGATGTTCTTGGTGTTTATTGATGCTATTTCTTAGTAGGATTATATCCCAGCTTTTAACTCTATTGATGGTATTTATAAGTAGAATTGTGTCCTAGCTTTTAACTCTTGTTTTTGGTACTAAGCTGAGTTTTCTATAAACAGGAGAAGGATGGACTTGTTATGAAACACATTCTATTACTTTATACCTTTTAATTGGTAAGTTGAAGTTATTTGTATTTAGATTATTGAGATATAAATGCTTATTTCTATTTTGCTATTTTTTTGTCTTTGTCCTTATTTTACTATCATATTTTGTTTGGATACCATTTGCATTATCTTAGTTGTTACTCCTGTTGATTCTTTATTGAAGGTTCTGCTGAAGTTAATATATGGTGGACCATTTTTGTGGACCATTGAATCATTTGTTCTCAAATTCCCTCTAATTTTCTACAGTTTGACTCTCGTGCTTCCACATTATATAATATGGGTGTTGGTTGCCTCTTTCTTTGTTTTGTTGTTGGTCTAAATATCCAATTTGCTATGACTTTCAGCTTGGGTGTTAACATAATCTTTTAATTTTTGATTTTCACTGAAACTCCTTATACTTCTTTCTGAAATGACAATCTTACATGATAAAGTCCTCTATTCAGAGAATCTTTATCTATGAGTCTTCTCAATGTCTATCATTTTCTTCTTGTCTATTAGATTTCTACTGAAAAGTCTGCCTATACTCTAATAAGTATTCCCTTATAAATTACATTTCTTTTTATTTTTTAATATTATTTCCTTATCATTGACTTTCAGCAATTTAATTATAAAGTGTCTTGGACTGTGAACATTGTTTGAATATTTTTCTCATGTACTTTACTATGCCAACTCTTTAAGTGTGATATAATTCTGATGAAAAATAATCACATAGAGGCAATATTAGTTTATTATAAAAGTTGTTGCTGTACAGGTATCTTTGCTAAGTTTTTGTTTAATGCATTCTACATATGGGACACTAGGCTATATATTTAGGATAAAAGGTAATACATGCTTTCTTTGCCCTAAAGGAACAAAACACACAATCTTTATTTCTTATTAGCTTTTATTTCCTTCCATAATTTTTTTTTTATCCCAAAGGGTCTTTCCTTCTGTATCTCTCATGTGATAGTCCCAGCAGAGAAATTTTTGACATGTAAATTACTTGATATATCCTCTTCCCATCACTGACATTATTGTAATTATGACCCCTGTCACCAGTCTCAAGCTCTAAGATATCACTAAAAGGAAACTAGAAATTGTAATAAGGTATTATGACTTGGAAATACAGGTCAAATTGGGTTCTTAGAGTTAAATAAATATTGATGCCAATAAAAGTTTTAACTTGGCCAAATAGCTAAATAAGAGTGAGTTATTGAGCAACATAATTATGTAAGATAAATGAGAGTCAATCAAGATCTAGTGAGGCAGAATGGACTAGACATACAAAGGAACTACTCATGCAATTATTTAATGATTTCTGAGTGTAGGGACTGATGGATAAGGATGAATTAAAAGGTCATGATGCTTTATTTGTGGTATAATGCATGTGTTCAATATATGAATATGCTATGTTAATAACATATGAATATATGTTATTAAGAAATGAATATATATATATAATAAGATATTTGCTAGAACACCAAATTTGAAAAAGACTTTTCTGAGAAATATTTTTCAATATTGAACATTTCAAATAATAGTAAACAAATAACAAAAACCCCAAGTTGTCATTCAATGCAAGGCAAATTTTGGCTAAATTTCCACCCAAATTAATTAATTTTCTGAAGGGACAAATTGTTTAGAAAATGTCATAATGATAAGTAATTATGGCTTTTCAATTAAGAAAATAAGGATAAAATCCATAAGAGGAACCTTAGGAAAAGAAATTTTATGCCCTTATAATGATAATAGTAATCCTAATATAATTACTACATTTGCTAATTAAGCAAGCAAATTTTAATTGAGGGCCAGGTCCTTTTCTAGGTTTAGGGAAATGACATTAATATAACAGACATAAATACTTGTGTTCAGACAAAGTTTACATTCAAATGGGGCAAAAGATACAATAAGTATAATGAATTAGTAATTTATAGAGTACATTGAACAAGATGATAAAAAAGGCAAAGAAAAGTGTCATGGAGTAAGGGTAAAGAGGAATTATAAGTAAAATAATATAGTCACTGGAGATAGTAAGAAGGCTAGTCATAATTTCTGGAAAGAACTTTGCCAATGGAAGAGTTATTGCTAAGGTTCTGAGGCAAAAGTATGTCTGGTGTGCTTAAGGATGATTAAATGAATCAGTGCATCTAGAAAAGAGAGTAGGAGAGAAGGGGTAGTAGGAGAGATTAAGGAAATTGAATTGGGGGAAGGGAGGGAAAACAGATCAAGGGATTGCATGTTTCTAAGGAATTTGGAGTGAGAGAGTGAAACAATAGGAATTTCAAAGATACGGATAATACGGATAATAAGATTATTTTTTTTTTTGAATTTTTAATTCTGGATACAGTAAAGACTGGGAAATGAAAGTGGCTGTGTGAAGATCATTTAAGAGTCTGAGTGTTTTCTAGGCACCTCTCTCAATTCTTGAACTTCACAAATATTCTACCATGTCTTTTAAATATGTGATTCCATTTTACTGATGATGAAACTGAGGCTCAGAGCAGTAACAAGCCCACAGTTTTTTTGTTTGTTTTCGTTTGTTTGTTGTTTATATGTACAAAATACATGTATTTTGTATTCATATATTTACACACAGATATATTTTAATTAATATTCTGAATCCTTAGGTAAACAAGACCAGCATGGTTCATGCAGAGTCCATTGGAAGACATCAGTATTTAGACCAATACTGATGAACAATGCTCTGGGTGGAAATGTAATGAGTTAGTACTTATAGAGATGCCAGTATTAATTAGTAAAGTGATATCTGAAGCAAAAGCAAAAAAAAAAAATGGGTGGAGTAGTCAAGAAACAAAATGTCTTGCAATAAAAGTGACCAGCAAAAACCTGATAAAGAAAAAGAAATATTCAGGAAAGAAGGTGACAGAAAGTTGTTTATTTCAGGCAAACGTATTCCAGCAATGTGATTAAACTTTTCAGGTACTGAGGAAATGTCAATGATATGTAGAGAAGAAAGCAGCAATAGACCAGTGGAGTAGACAGAAGCCCGATTATGCAGGGTGTGTTTAGCCATATCTTGGAGTTTGAATTTTATCCTAAATATGATAAGAAGGTAGGAGTGAGGTTTAAGTTGGAGATTGCATTATTTTATGTGTATAAGTTTTGTTTACATTTCATTTTTCTTGCCTTTTGGGTGTTCCTCTCCCTCCCCCCACTTCCCAACCCATCCCCCCATCATGCCATCGCTTACTTTCACTGCCATTTATTGGTCAATTTTCAGTCCACTGGATTCTTCCTTTTCTTTCCTGGAGTTATGTTCCTTTGCCAGGTGTAGATGTGTTTTCCTGGGAAACAGCGGCCTGTGCTTAGTGTTCCAGGTGTATCTTTGTTGCAGGTAGCCAGTTCATGCAGGTTTGTTTCCCTTCAGTGCTTCCTCCTCCTTACTGGTCATCTTCTCTAGCCCAGTTTCTGTCACATTTTGCTTCTTCTTTGCTTTGTAGTTCAATCTCTGGCACTGGGAGCATTTCTCCCAGTCATTGTTTGGGTAAAAAGTTTCTTGATAAGGATAGGCACTGGCAGATGGTTGGTCCCAGTTTTTTGTGGGGCTGCTGCCTCAGAGCTCTGTGGCTTGCCTCTGCATGAAATGAGAGGGTGTCCAGCTCTCACTGAAGGCATCTCTGAGCCAGAAATTCCATTTCCATCTGTGGGAACCTCGGTGGTTGTATTTCTGAGACAGTTTGTCTCTATAGTTAGTCTCAGAGTCCTGTGCCCCATGGATCTGAAATGTTCGTTTATTCTGGGCTTTAATTCTTTCTCCGCATCTCCATCTTCATGTGTATCTGCCGCTGAATTAGTTGTTTCTGATCAGGATTGACTGGATTTGTAGAAGACCAGAGGAGGTTATCCTTCCCGACCCACCAATTGCCCTCCACCATACCCATCCCTCCACCCCACTGACCTGTGCATCTGGCAGCCCTCCCCACTCCAAGTCCAGGGGTGATTGCTATGTGGGAGGGCTGAACCTACAGGAACATGGTTGGCCCAGTCCCCAGAAGAACTGGGTGGAAGCGTGGGTGAATGCCCTTTATTTCTGGACTTGCATTCAAGGGGGCCCAGACCATGGAGACCACCCACCGGTCAGAAACATGACAGGAGGGCCCACCCCAGTTTTTCCTCCTTTAACGTCATCCTTTTAGGGACATTTTTTTTTTCATGAAGCTTGGGAGACACTAAAGCTAAACAAAATTAAAATAAGGAAGAGACAAGTTCTTTTTCAAAGAATCTGCAAGAGAGAATTCAATCTTCATGGAGAAGAACTTTTGATCTCTGTTCCACTCTGTTTCTACCCACATTCCTCAGGCCTATCTATATAGATGGGAAGAAAATGTAATCAATTCATTTTCAGGAAATGAGCAGAAAAAGATGCAAAACTAGAGGCTTGGAAAGACCAGTGTTAAAGGAAAGAGGAGATATCCACAGCAGAACTGTTGTCTAATGACTGGTAACCCACAGTTTTCTCTCTTTATTTTCATTTTAGGTTTAATGTAAGATAGTGCACTGAGTTTCTAAAGTGCCACAGCCTCATTTACAACAGGACCTGGCTATAAACAATATAAAATTGTAGAAAATCATGTCTTGCGTATTCCTTTCTCTGATTTGCCTCTATTCCACTTCAATCAGCTGTGGGAACATGGCAGAATTCCTCAACCTAATGACAAATTACTAGTGTAATCGAGCCTTTCTTTCAGTGATCAGTAGTAGTACCAGGCCCAAAATGTAGCTCTTGTTTTAGTTTTGATTGCTTTATTCTATTTTCATAGTTTTCAAGATATTTACTTCTTACATTTCCAAGGAATTATCCTACTCAAGATCAGCTGATGAAACTATAGAAAACAGTTGCAAAATGTATTGGTTAAAAATTTTATTGGTGTCAAAATACCCTGGTGAGTGGAGGCTGAGAGAAAGACCCTGGGAGAAAGAAAATGAGAAGCAGGAAGAAAGGGAGTTTATAAAAGGAAGGAGCGAGGAAAGAAAAAAAGGAAAAGAAGGAGATGAGAATGGCAGACTGCGAGAACAGGCCGCGTGACTTGGCACGGTGAAGCCCCTGGAAGAGTGAGTTGGAGGTGGGGAGGAGCCACATGGTCAGAGAGTGGCCTGTATAAGAGTAACTGATGTGGAGAGAGTGGCACTGCAGCAAGGTGGCATAGTAAACTGGTACCTGGAGATCACCGGGCATTTGGAAAGCTGATTTGTGCATCAGCAATTGTGGAAGAAATTTGAAGAGCCTCAGAGAAGCAGAGGAGCTTGGAACCCTGGAGAAGAAGCAAAGCTGCAGAGAAAAGCAGGACATTTGCAGAGTGCCTGCCTCAGTTTTGGAGGGGCAAAGGGCACCAAGATGGACATGTGCATTTGAGACCTTTGGGACTGAAAATGGTGACTGGGGTAAGATAACTGGCCACTTGTGACAGTAAGGACTTTTCTTTTTCCTGGTTAATTTCCCTTGTTAATAAAACCCTGTTGTTAAATTGCATTTCAGTGCAGGTGAGATGGATCTGGTAAGAAAGTTGGGTGGCAGAAGCCACATTTTAAAATGCCACTTTTTTCCCCCTACAGCTCGCTAATTGGTGGTTATTGTCCCTTTTGACCTGATTTCATTACCATGAAGACAGTTATAGCAACTACTGAGAAATGTAGGATATGGGTCTGAAATGAAGATTAAGTTCTACCATTCCTTGTTGAAGCATGATTTTCTGCACTGGTTGTGCTGTGACTCATGGTCCACTCAACAAGGCACAAGGACGCTGAAGTTCAAAACTGCAGGTTTATTACTGTTTCACCAAGCCAGCTAGGCAAGAGAGCCCCCGAGCAGAGTCTCTGTGACAACCATTTATAGGGCAAAACCACCCCCACCCCCAATTGTGAAGCAAGCAAGCAGGTATAGGACACATTCTCATATTCCCATAGTGGTAGGACATGTTCCATAACTTCCAATAATGCTGACATCCATCATCTATCAGGAAGACAGTGCTGGCATCCATCATCTATCAGGTGGACAAGATGGTTGTCAGGAACGAACAGGAATAAGGGCAGGCAGAAACAGGATGTCCGACCAACCAGCTGTTGTGGGTACTTTCCACTGAGGGCAGGGAGAAGACACTGGTTTCAAAATGGAGGTTTTAAGCAAAATGGAGTTATTTTAGTTAGTGTGTTCTCAATAGTTGAACTCTTTCTGAGTCACTGAGCCACTTGGTCACTGATATGGAAATATTTAGAGCATTCAAAAAGGAAACAAATTACAAGAGGAATTTAGCACTTAGAATTTCTACAATTATAATCTTTATAATTACAATTTCCTTGTAATGATATTTAATATATTTGAAATCATAGTCAACAGAATATTTCTTACTAGGAACCTGCACACTTACCCAGACATTGTAGTGTTCACTATGGATCACTAATCAGTATAATTCTACCAACATACATAGCATGCAGCCTTGATTATGTGCAAAATTATACTTGCCATGAAGAAATAGAGACACAAATACAAATCTACTGCACATTTTTAAGATGGGTAAAGTGAGGCAAAAAGAAGTTAAAATTAACAAGAAGTTAGAATTCAGAACAAATAAGTTAATTTTTATAAGATGGTTTGAAAAGAACTGAGATGCTACAGAGAAGATACGGTTAAGAGAGAGGATTTCCTAGAGTAGAGCTATTGAGTAGAATCTTAAATAACTGCTCTGGGAGATACTAAGTGTCAAGAATGACTGTATATAGGAAAAAATATTGAGGGGTATAACCTCTTTATTTCTTTTTGGCAATAAATTTTTCTTTTTAATTATGTTATTTGAGGCAACCATTTATAGCATGGTGTATGCTTCACACCTCACAAATGTACATACTCATACCATGCCTACCTCCAAATCAAAAATCTTCCACTATAGGCCATTGATTCCCCTTACTTCACTCCCCCAACTCTCCCCTTTAGATAATCTCAGTCCTGATACCAGATTTTAATGGTTTATATGGGTTTATTTCAGTCTTTTCCCTTGTATTTTTCATATTTCATGTGTATGTAAAATAATATGGTATTTATTTTGTTTTCAATTTGTTTAACATAATACCCTTTAGGTTATACCAGTTCATCTTTTTAAATAGTTGAATAATATACTATTGTGTCTGCATATTAAGAAGACATTGTGTGTGTGCATTTGTTCGTGTGTGTATATTTTCTATTCTTAATTCTTGAAAATAGTGGTGCCATCACTTTGCAAGCAGTTTGTGATTTCTTATTAACTGAATAAACTCCTACTGTGTGATCCAGTAATCATCTTCCAAAGCATTTATCCAAAGGACTTGATAACTTACATTTACTCTAAAACATGTACACAGATGTTCATAGCAGCTTTATTCAGAATAACCAGAACATGGAAGCAACCTACATGTTCTATAAAATGTGAACAGGAAAATGAAAAGTGGTGCATTCAGAGAATGAGATTTTATTTATCACTGAAAAGAATGAAATTATCACATTATGAAGAGACATGAAAGAAAGTTAAATGCATTTTACTAAGTGACAAAATGCCATCTAAGAAACTACATGTTGTATGATTCAGCTATAGACATTTAGTTGGGTTCATAAATATGTAGATTTTTGGAAAAGGGCAACACTATGGAGATAGTTAAAAGATCCCTAATTGCCAGGGTGGGAGAATGGGGTGAATAGGTGGAATAGAGTTTTCAGGGTGGTGAAAGACACTGTATGATACCATGATTGTGGATACATTTTTCCACACTCAAGAAATGTACAACACCAAAGGTTAATTGTAATACAGATTATAGAATTTAGGCATTTATAATTTTCCCATGAAGGTTTAACAATTGTAACAAACGTACATTCTGCTGGGAAATGTAGATAAAATGGGAGAGGCTGTACCATGATATATGGGCAATCTTTGTACATGACACTCAATTTTACTGTGAAGTTAAAATTGCTCTAAAAGTAAGTAATTTTTCAAAGAAAAAATGAATAGAAAAGAAACAGGAAGGGACAAATGGCAACAGTAATTGAGACTGAGATCAGTCTCTGCACCCCCCTACTAAAATCAAACCTATACCGAATCTGTGAAGAAGGTTTAATTGAAATGCAGGTTAAAACTGGCATATTGGTAACAGAACTGAAGCATGCAGCAAGGGAGGGGAAAAGGGAGACAAAATGGGAAATGGGATGAGCACAAGGGAGCATGGTGATGCTTCACCGTGATATGGTAAGGGGTATACAAGAATATAAGAAAATACATGCATACAAGCATATATATATGTAATTAAATTTTTTTAAAATAAGAAATATAGGTTTGACTACCAGAAAGTGAAGAAACAACTGGCTATGGTTTGACACATTTAAGGAGTATTCTGTACATTGCAACAAAGATTATCTTTTAAAAGAGCCAATCTCTCCATGATTCTTCAGTGGTACTTCCTTTTAATGTGGTACAGAAATCCTTCATGATTTGTTCTCTGCCTACATACCTTGTATTATTTCATACCATTCTTATGTATCATTATAAATTTTCTTTCAAAGGACTAATATTTAATTTGCATATATCTTGTATAATTAATTTTTCTCCTTTTTTACCAGGGGACCCCATCTATTAGATGTACTCTGTCTCTGACTTTGTATCCCAATTGTGTGGTTCTTTTGTTATTTAAACCTTATCCATCTTAGCTTCCACATCAATCTACTAATAACTCAATTGATTGATCAATGTATGTATGTATGTATGCTTAAAAAGAGTTTTTCACTGAGTGGCTATGCAGAATAAATGGAATAACAGCTGCAAGAGTTTTAGAACAGTAGATGGAACATTAAACAAGCTTAATAGATGAAAGCTGTTAGTATATAATGCAACTTCCTTTGCAGCATATACTAAAATTTATTTGGTATCTCAGTGCTTTCCATCATGTTGGTAGAGTTGAACAATTTCTGATTAAATATTTGTTGAGTAAAAAAAATTTAAAATATAAAAGTGAACACTCAATTATAAATGGAATACTATTTCATTCTTAATTAGAGGGATAATTTAAATATCTGAGATATTGATAAAGAGTGTTGGTGATTTCTGTATTGAGTTTTACAAGATGATCATTAGGTATAAATCCTTAGCCTTGTAGGCCAAGAAACACAAATTTTGTCAATATTCTGATTGAGCTCATTTAGTGATAATGGTTTTCTGAAACTGAATTCATAAAAAATGACTATGAAAACAAGAATATAAATTTATTGTTTTAGAATGAGATATTTAACTACACAATATCTATGACAATTTATATTTTAGTTAGCACATCCTTTCCTTTCTAGGAAAGTTGATATGAAAGCATAATTATTATTGGAAATGTATTTGTTAAGCAAAAGTGAGTAACTAGAAGACTGGTAATTTGTGATAGCAGTTATGAAATTATGAGACAGCTATCATGCCTCGAGCCATACAATGACCATTAGACAAAAAACTTCACTGTGCTATTTTGATCCAGTCTTCCTTTTGGTCATAGCATATCCTTTGTTAGAAAATACAGGTCACTTTTTGTCTATTGTCTTTTTTCTCAGATAATTGCTTGAGTTGAATTTGCTATGACTAGATTCTAATCTTAAAAGATTAACTATTGTTATTAGATTTAGGCATTTCCTAAATATTCTCAGTTATGCACAGCTCTTCAGTTTTACTTTAATATATTTAATTTTTTTTCCCAAGAATTAACTTTTAACCAAGAATTAATGTCATTATTTGTGTTGAATTTTCATACCTTATTTTGGAGTCATTTTTAAAATATGCTTGAAATAGGTGAAATACTATTAAATAACTGATGTTTTTAATGTCCTTTTCACTTTAAATTAGTACTATTTTTATATAGAAAATGATTGTTTTAATGCTTATCTCTTATGCTAATAAAAATTACAAAATTCAGTTTATGGTAATATGTAGAATAAATATAAAAGGATAAAAGGAAAAAAAGAACTATGTCAGACTTGGTGGTAGCATTTTGGACATACTTTAGACTGGAGATTTATTTGCACAAAAACTAGGAGATAAGCAAGGTTCTGCTTTCTTCAATTTATTGGCAGTCCTAGAAGTACTTTATTTAAAAGGAAATAAATGTTACTTCTTGATCAATCACTCTTCACAAACTGTCTTAAACCTTTTAATTTTCTTTTCTTTGCATTACAGGGGAAAATGGCATTTTATAGTCTTACCAAATATTTATTTGAGAGATGGCTTTACAATCACTTTTAGGTATAGTAAAATTTCCATTTATTTGAACTCATCAGAAAGGAGAAGCTAGTTTGAATTTAATGAAAGGTCTGGAGTGATTTTATTGTTTTCAAATCCAGCAGTCAGACTAACTCCAGGGACTATTAATGAGACATTAGAAAGGAATTGTGGATAGTGTGTTGTTTACTTTAGAATGCAATTAATAGCCAAATAAGAACTCAGATAATGTTAAAAATAATAAAGGGAACAAACAGGACTCCTCCTATTGATTTTTCGAACCTATCATCTAAAATTGCACAAAATTATATTTTTGTCTATGAACCATTTCAAATTATCGAAAGTTAAGTTTTGCAAGGCACAGTTAAGGACTTTAAAATATACTACAAACTTTGTAGGTGGAAAGTTTAAGCAGTTATATATTTTTTTAATAGTAGCTTCATGTGTTTTATGATCTTTTGAGTCTTTAATGCCTGCACATCCCTAATTATGATTACAATTACTGGCTCAGTTAAAGTTGAATGTATGATTATGTGGGAGTATTTCAGGTAATAAGTTAGATATTTTAACTCAGTAATTGCCAGTGATTAATTCTATTTTTCTAGATTGTTTTTTGTTTGAATTTGAAAAGTTGGCTTATTATTTCCTTGAACTGTAATTGCCTCTAAATTATGCACAAGACTCTAAGTTCTGAGTTAATTATATCCTAGTGAGCTCTTTTAAATCAAACTCAGAAATTTCAATGTGCACACATCATAAGAATCCATTAAACCCTTTAACGTGTGTCTGGGTAAAGAACTGCCATGCATGATTGATGATAGTGGTTTTTTGAAGTTCTTTCAATACTGTGGTGACAATCATCAGATGCATTAAATAAATTCATCTCTATTGAAGGATTCATAGATATTATATTTTAAAAAATTATCTGGTTAATCAATTTTATTCTAATATCTCCATGCAACACAGCTTTAGGTTTGACATATAAAAAAATATAGACATAGTGTCATGTCACACTGATTTATTTAGCCTGAAATATTATATTTCCAAAAATGAACAAAACGAAAACAAAATAGCTAATAAAAAGAATGAAATCTTCATAACAATGCCATTGTATGTGTCCTGATAATGATGTTCCATTTGATTTTTAAGAGTGCTTGTAAAAAATTCTCTATTTACTTGCACATGTAGTTATTTAAAAAGTGAAACTATTCTGATTCAGAGAGTAAATATAGAATATGCATTCACTCTAAGTCCTCTGATAATGATACTCTGGATACTTAATTCCTCTGATACTTTGTTTATTAATAAATAGAGAAATGATTTACTTTTTAAAGCATAAGCCATAAATAGTGAAGTGAACCATTAGAGCCATGAAGCCAAAAAGCAAAAAAAAGAAACAAATTTCTGGAGGTCTGAAAGTAATTGGAAGCGTGTTAATATGTTGAAAGTAAAACAAAACAATTAAGAATCCTATTTGATAATAAGCACAACAAAACTAAAGTGAACAAGGGATCTAATTTCCTCGGCAATGAACAGCAAGAGTGAACGGAGGCTTAGAAACATGAGATGAATTAATCATGTCTTTTGGGGCATCTACGAATATCATATATCCTTAATTTAAGAGCAAAGACTGAACTGGTGTCATGCTATTAGGAACAATGAATCTTGAGAAATAAAGTTACTCACATGGTAAACATTTTTAGACACACATTTTGAGGCAATTCCAAAGAACTAATAAGGTAAAAATGAGATTTTTAGAGATAAAAAAATGTTTCATTCCATCTTTTTACAAAAGTTATTTGAGGTTGGCTTCAGAGAAATTAGACAAAATCAAAGAGAGGTTATAAAATAAAGGAGTGATCTTTAGAGTGAAACAACTGCAATAATAAAATGACAGATATGAAGTATATGCCAAGAAAATTAACAGAATTTTTTAAAGCAAATTTAACAAATGAGTAGGTAGAGAATTTTGGCAGAGGCAGAAATCATTTATAAAAATTCAAGTGGAAATTCAAATATGGAACAAATGACTGCAACTAAGAGCTAAATGTTTACAGCCTAATAGAAATAGCATAAGTGAAAATTAATGATAGAATTTGTGGTCCTGATTTAAGAAAAAAAATCTAATCCAAAATGCAAAGAACTTTGAGAACAACACATACGACACAGTGGCTATTATATTTTATATTCTAACACATGTCTTAAGTAAATGAAGCCAAGAAGAAGAAAGAAGAAAAAATATTTTAAAAGATAACATCTGGTAATATTTCAAGAACTATATAAATTTGAATCAAATTGCAGATTCAAAATTTGTGTGACTAACTAAAATTTAAAAAATATTAAGCTTATAAATTTAAGAGATTGAAAACAAATATCCAAAGAGAAATGATAATGTCCATTGAAAGGAACAATAAGAATGAGAATCAACTTAGAACACAAATGACAAAATTAAAGGACAAAGGTTTAATTCTTCAGAGAATGGGGAGTGGGGAACTGAACCCTCTGACTTGAAATTCTGTAATCTTTGAAGGTATCATTATTCAAAAATGAGAGAAAAAATTTTTTTAAAAAGTAATTTAAAGATAAAGAGAGACTGATACAATTCAGTAGCATCAGAACCACATTAAAGAAAATACTAAGAGGAATTATTCATTCAGAGAAATAATGAAGATCCTGAAAGAAAATGAGAGATATAGAATGAGCAAATATTTGGATAAATGTAAAGAAATGTTGAATTAAAAAGGAACAAAAATAGTTTATGCAGTTATTTATTGTATACCATGTGTAATATTGGGTTATGTGTATATTCCACAACAAAGTGTAACAACTAGAGAGAATGATGTTAAAGGCAATCAAGATGGTCTAAGTTTTTTTAAGTTGTAACAATAGCAATTTTTATAGACTTTAACACAAAATGAATATATGTGGACAATTCCAAGAAAACAACATCCAACACTAAGAATATAATTAACAAGGTAAAGTATGCTAAAAAATGGACAAAATTTAGTAGCTATGCTACAATGGAATTTTAAAAAGTGAACAAGAAAAAGTGGCAAGAAAAGCAACAGAGCATGATAAAAGCAAGATAACTAGAAGAATGCAACAGCATAATAAAATACTATATTTTTTTCAAATTATTTCAATAGTTAGGTCAGACAGAACTAGAGTAAACTCAGTCAAAAGAGATTAGCAGATTAAATAAAATAGTAAGAACCAACTAAGCTATAAGAGATGCATGATAAATATGAGAGAGAAGTTGAAATTAAATGGATCGGAAAAGACATACCTTGCAAATAGTACCTTGCAAACACTCTAACGTAAGGCTAGAGAGATGATATCAATGTCACATAACGACAACACAAATAGTGTTTACAAAGATAAAAAGAGACATTTCACAATATAAAAGGGTGATTCATCAATAAGATATAAACATTATTAACAGGTATGTAATCTTAATAGATAATAAACACATAAAAAAACACCATTAGGAATCAAGAAAATGTGAATTAAAATCACAATCAGATATCACTACATTATTATAATGGGTAAAAATAAAATGTCTGACATCACTGCTTATTGGTTTGAGTGTGGATCATTGCTATGGGTGTGAATCAAGTGGAAATCTCATATAGCATTAAATATATGAAAATTGTTCTCAAAAATTTATATATGTGTGTGTGTATACATATACATACAGACATACACACATATCCCATTCCACTGATAGAGATTTACTGAAGAGAAATAAAATTTTTCAGATATTTGTAATATAAATTATATGTGTTAAGCTTATATAAATGTGTATAGGTTTTAGTCATAAAAGCCCAAACCCTAGATAACACAGAAATCTTGTACTTGGCTAGCTGAATAAGATCAATCAATGGACTACTCAACAATAAAAATGAGCAGAATATTGGTATGCATAATCTGTGAAATTTATTATGCTAAATAAAATAAGACACATGCAAAAGAATATACCCTATATGAATGAGTTCTTATGCTTACTCATATATAGTGAAAACTTAGATCAATAACTATTTAAAATTGAGTAAGAGAAGATACACAAAGAAATTTTTGGTAGATGATTAAATATTATATCTTGATTATAGTGGTAATTTGACAGGTTTATTTAACTACTACTAAGACACATCAAATTTCATATAATGGTTACAATGTTTTTTGTACTAAATTGTTCTCAATGAAGATTATAAAATAAAAAATACATTCAAAGAATATAGAACAAAGAATAAAGATGAGAGAAATGTATTAATAAAACAAAAGTTAAATCTACAGCAGACATACAAAAAATCATAGGTGACTCTTTACTAATATTAATAAAATTAATAAAAGTAATAAACATCTGATAAGGTTAAGAAATAAATATTAAAGCTAGGAAGGTATAAATAACCAATATCAGGGATGAAAAGTGGGCATTACCACAGATCCCAAAAAATTTTTTTTGATTGCTAAGAAAAATAGATATGTTGGAAATTTTAGACAAAACAGACCATTTTTTACATAAATACAGGTCAACACACTTCTTCACAGTTGATAAGCCTCCTTGAAAATTGAATTCCTCTAACTACTGAAGTTGTACATAAGGAAAGGTTGAGCAGACTAAACAGCAGAGATCTAGAACAAAATGTTTATTGGAGTTTTATTTTTCCTGAGCTATTATAAATGCATTTCTATTAATCTTAGCCGTGACAGACTCGCATACAGCAGTCTCAGATCCCACACCTTTTCACTCAGTTCAAGGTGATGCTCCATAATCCTCCAGCATTAAGTACAGTGTTAACATATAGTCTTTGGAAAGCTTACTCAGGATAAGATGATAAGACAGAGTAAAGAGAGCAAGAGGTTTATTGGTAGGTATACCTCTGAAGATAAAGGAAAGGAAGTCTATTGGGCAGGGGAAGTATTCAGAAAGAGTCTGAAACACAGGAAAGGAAAGGGAAGGAAGCATAATTGGGCAGGGAGTGACTCAGAGCAGATTGCAAAGTCTTGGCCAGGAGGATAGGAAGAAGCAGCATAAACTTCCATAGAGCAATCTGAAAGCAGGCAGAATGGTCATTTTTTTCTAATCTTTGACTTATCTTTTCATTCTCTCATCAGGGCCTTTTGTAGTTTTTAATTTTGATAAAGCAAATAGATACCAATTTCATGGATATAGATATGAAAATATTTAAGTTAAATATTAGGGACTATGGTTTAGTATGTACCCCAGAACTCTGTCTGATGCAAAGAATATAAAAGATTTTTAAATTTTTTTACAGAACTTTTATAGTATTTTCTTTTACATCTATATCTATGATCTACATTAACTTTCATGTGTATTATGAAATGTGATTTAAGGTTTATTTGTTTCATTTTTTTGGCATTTAGATTTTCAATTGTTTCATCATTTGTTGATCACTACTTTTCATATGACTTGTTTAACTTTTACCCCCAATTATAGTTTTCTGTATTATACCAAGTTCCCATATGTGTAAGTGTGTTTCTAGGCATTTCTCTCAGTTTCACCATCCTATTTGTAGATCCTTATACTAGTGAAGGCCTATTTTAATTATCATAGCTTTATAATGTCTTGTCATTAAGGACAAGTCTCTGACCTTGTAGCTTTTTCTTCAAACCTTTTTTGATTCTTTTAAAATCTTTTGTTTCCTTTTTAAATTTAAAAACCATATCATCACATTCTACAATGTTCTATAAGAATTTTTATATTATAATTTAAATAATAGATAATGTGGGGTAGTTGATGTCACTTTGATAATGAGTTTGTCCGCCTCCTAATTTTGTATGTTTTCCATTAATTCAAAACAACCTTATAAACTTCTAATTTTAAGAATACTCTCCTAAAATGTTTTACAACTATTGAAGGATTTCTTTCCAAATAATTTACACTTTTCTTTCTTTTATGTTATACTCTTTTAAAATTTTGCTAGTGTATAATGTATGAAAACACAATTTGACTCATATTGATCTTGTGTTAGAGCCCTGGAAAATGTTTTAAATATTTGTAGTAATATACTCTAGATTCCTTTTAAATTTCTAGGATGATAATATTATATTGAGGACTATTAATACTTTCTGTTGTCTTTATCTCTTTTCTCTTCTTTACTCCCTCTTCTTTTTCTGCTCTTTCTTCTGCTCTTCTTCTTCTATTAAATTCTCCAGTGAAATCTTTCCTGATATAAATGATGGTGAGCATTCGACTTTTTCATTGACATTAGGAGGAAAGTTCCCTGAAGTTTAAAAATAAAGTATATACATTATTGTACACTTGATTGATACTCTAAACCTTTAGGTACTAGCCTTTAAGCTAAGAACATTCTTATATATCACTTAAACATTTGTGGGTTCATCATAAAATAATTAATCAAATATTAAATCAATTAAAACATTGAAGCAAAATCTAATTATATTTTCTGTAATTACTGATAGAAATTAATAAAGTATTTTTCCATTTTTCTTTTTAGCAGGATTATTTTTCTTTGTAAATATTTTCCAGAGCTCATCCTGGACCAACTAAATTAACATCTGTTTAAAGGTTAAGTAGTGGATCAGGAATCTGTCTTCATTAAGAGAATCTTTCCAGGTCAACTTGATAGTTATATAGTTTGGAAACTGTATTTACAGGATAAAGTCCAAACTCCATACTCTTTAACAGAAACAAATAATTCCTTTGGAGAGATATTTTTCCTGATTTCTCCAAACTTCTTTTATCCTTCGACTTGTTTTATGTTTCTGCAATACTGACCTGCTTTGTGTTATACTGTACTCTCAGTATAAGTGTTTTTCTTTTATCAGGGCTCCCCAGATGCAACTAATATCTTCTCATCATTCAATAGGCAACTCAGTGGTGTCAGCTTGGGTTAGACTGAGGATATAATTCATCATCTATCTCTCCGTCACATCATAGGACATTATAGATCTGTCAATTCTTAGAGAGACACATCCAATTCAGTGGTGAGATCCCAGTGCCTAGAGTAGGGCAAACATGTGGTCATTGCATAGAAAAGCTTCACAATAGAACTAATTTCTTTCAATACAGAATGCTCAGAAATGAATTCATTTTTCCTTCCGGATCCTCATCTGCAATAACCTGGCATGTCACAAACTCCGGTTGTGACACTGGGTCTTTTCCAGTACTATTCTGTGATGCCAAATGCTGATTCCTTGCACTAGCACTGATTCCTCTCAGAGCAAGTTTGAAGCACATCTTTGAAATCAATTAACTGTATCACTGTTACAAAATTTTGGGGGGAAACATATTCACAAGTCAATAAATAACCTCTCCTTAGAGTGAGACTTAGGGACCTACATACCTTTCTGTATTTGTAGATTAATGCCCTGAAAAACTGGGGTTTTATTTTTTCCTGTTGTATCCTAACAAAATTCATTATCATAAAATAAAATTCATGTCAAAAATTGTCATAATTAAAGATTATAACTAGAAAAATAACTAACAACAGGAAAATTTTGGGGACAGGAGATGGTTTTTAATATTAAAAATTGCCAGTATTTGAGAAGAAATGCCTAATTCCTTTTTGGAAAGAAAGCAGTGCACCTTTTTTACTTCCTGGTTCTCATTCTCAGTGAGCTTGTATTGTTGTGCTTCCTTCCCTGTTCCTGCTCATGGTGAAAGAGTCTGAGAAGCCAGATGTGCAATTCTCTTTGTTCTAATATATAACCCTTTAAAAGACATTAATCTACAGCTCCATCTGAGCATGCTAATGATCAGTCATATTTGATCATTATGGTTAAGTCCTATCAAATCATTAAAATAGGCAATTTTTTTATATTTTCTGGCTAAACAATTTGAAATAGCACTCAGAACTAAGTTGTTAAATATACCATTTTTGACTAATGAATAGATTTTACAAAATAGGACCAAGAAGGAATTATTTTTATTGCTTAAACTTTTTTATTTTCTGACAGTATCGTTCATTATTGTACAATATTTGATTCCTCCTGTCAGCTATAGTCCTATAAATCTCCCACCATCACATCGTAACAGTCCCTCTTCTCCCCTTTGTCTTTTCCTTACCAAGTTTAAACTCATCCACCCACCCCACCCCAACCCCTCTGCCCTAAACCTCAGATCTATAGTTTTGACTCCAAATTTAGTCAATTTTTTTTTTAATTTTTCTTTTTTCAGTTTCCCAAGGAGGATTGTCTTTTTTTTTTTTTTTTTTTTTTTTTTTTTTTTTTTTTTTTTTTTTTTTTTTTTTTTTGTTTTTGTTTTTTTTTTTTTT